>CM070521.1:43349658-43547385 GCA_036346375.1 Guadua angustifolia
TTCCGGACAAGGGACTAATGGCAGCCGGCTCACCTCATCCACCGCAGGTGGCAGCGCAACATCAAGCGGCACTGGTGGAGGTGGAAGAACAAGCCTCGCCTGCTCAGACCTAACCCTAGCCAGCCTTTGCAACCTCGAGTCTGCAGGCGCTGAGACGACGACCCTGCGACATCGGCGCAAGAATCAAATCAGCCAATGGCGCTGAGGCCGACGACCCCTGTGGAGCTTCGGAGGAGGGAGCAAGGAACGAGACCTGGCGACGGCGGCGAAACGGGAACGAGAGAAAGAAACGGGAGCAGCGAACCATACAAAGGAAAATTGTTTGCTGGATGATTGAAGACACAGACATAAGGAGGGGCAGAGGTGTAATTTCCCATGTCCGGGAGAAGGGAAAATCAACCGGAAAATTGTGAATTCAAACAAAGGAGAGGAAAACACCTGAATGGAGAAGTTCGCTGGCGCGGGTGTCAAATTTCGAAATCCATGCGAACTGAGTGCTAAATCTGGAGAGGCATGCGAACTGAGACCCAAATATCAAAATTTCTCCAACTAGAACTATTGCAATGGATTGCAGAAATTGACCAAAGTTCACGCCAAAAATTTTCCAAGATTAAGAAGAAACATGCACAAAGAAAGATGGTAAAAATATCGTCTGGGGGGTGAAAGAAGTGAAAAAAGACTAGTATTCTCATCTCAGCTGAATTACTCTTCCTGGGCTAGCTAACTAATCAAGAACTCGTCGCCGTCCACGATGAGCGGCGCCGACGGCCCGTCGAGCAGCAGCGAGTCCAGCGAGGTCGGCACGTCGGTGCAGCCTCTCGCGTCGGTCGGTTGGTCGTCGGCGATAGGCGGGTTGATGACGCCGTCGGTCGGGTGGTCGTCGGTACAACTTGGCGCGTCGGTTGGGTGGTCATCGGCGCAGCCTGGAGCGTCAGTCGGGTGGTTGTCGGCAATGGGCGGGTCGGTGTGGCTGTCGACCGGCGCCGGCGGCGGGGGCGGGTCCTTGTTTTGCCGGTGCCGGCGCAGCTCGAGCACCCGGCGGTGGGTGTTGGCGTGCTCCGACGGCACGAAGGTGGGACTCGCTATGGGCCGGTACTCCGGCAGCAGCCTCCCCTGCCTGTACCGCACGCCGCACGCGTTGCACAGCGTGCCCCGCCCCATCGGCCCCTCCCTCCACTGCGGCGTCTCCATCGACCCGCAGTGCAGGCAGCTCCTCCTCCTCTTCGTCTTCGTCTTCGTCTTCGTCTTATGTGGTAGCGGTGGCGGTGGTGCCGGGGTGGCCTCCTTCCTGGGAGGCCTCCTCAGCTTCGACGGCTTTCTGACCAGGTAGATGGCTGGCGACACCTCGGGCTCCCAGATCGGGCTCTCCGGCGGCGACTCGGCGGTCGGGCGCTCGGGTAGCGGCTCGGCGACCGGGCCTGCCGCCGGCCGGTGCTCCGGCAGCGCCCCCACCACCCTGTACCGGACCCCGCAGGCGTTGCAGAGCGTGCTCCGACCCATCGGCCCCGACCTCCACTGCGGCGTGTCCGCCGCGTCACAGTGCAGGCACCTCCTCGCTCTCTTCACCGGCTTCTTCGCCGGGGAGGCGGTGGCGGGATCGGGGGACGGAGCCATGAGTTGACGTTTGGGACGGGGGGCCTTCACCTCCACCTCTGTCAGCTTCTTGGCCGGCGCGGCGGTGGCGGGATCGGGGGACAGAACCACGCGTACGAGCACTCGCTGGGGACGGGGGGGCCTCACCTCCTCAGCCAGGGTCTTGGCCGGCGGCGGCGGGAGGGCGGGGATCCTGTACGACCACCAGCCGGACGGCGCGGCGCGGGGGAGGAAGCTGCGCGCCTTGCGCGGGACGGCGGCCTCCAGGCGGGAGATGACGGCGGCGGGTAGCGCCGTGGCGGGCAGCGCGAGGACGTAGATGAGGAGAAGCTCCTGCTCCCGGCCCCTGCGGCCCTCCTCCTTCCCGCCACCGCCGCCGGCCATGTCGCTCGTCGACTTGGTCACCTCAGATCACCAGAATCTTGGGCACCTCTTGCCCTCTAATCCTGGTGGCTGCTCAGCTACAAAAGTACTATCTTTAGACAACCGGGTTGTAGAAGTTGTTAAATCAATCCACTCACCCACCCAAAGTAGAGAGAGATTAATAGATGGTTGGATATATTACTTGTGCCTCTCCTCCCTCCCCAGCCTCCGCCGTCGCCATGGACGGCGGCCGAGCGAGCCGTAACCGGGCCTCGGCGGCTCTGACAGGTGAGCGGACAAGAGACGATCTGCGGGCGTGCGTGTCAGCAGAAAAGAAAGCTAACAAGGACAACGAGTCACGACGGCCTTTTCCTTCTTTCTTTTTTTCTTTCTTTTTTTTCTTTTTTTCCTCGAGTGCAGTGTTAATAGATAGGCTCGGACTCTGTCGTACATATTTTTTTTATCCAAAACTATATCTTTTTTAATACGGAAGTACCGATATAAATCTACCGGGAACAATATAGTCACGAATTCAAAGCGAAATTGATAGGTACTAAATGTTTTTATCGAATATTGTATAAAAATAAATACCGCATATAGCATATGTATAACAATGATTAATCAATCTTACGAGTTAAATATGCAATATGATTATAGCAATTTAATAAATTATTTTATCAAATAATCAAACAAAGTTACATAAGTACCCTCCCGATACGACATTCTCTTCCCGCTAGAAATTTGGAAAAGCAATCATGGCCATATCTATCAATCGGTAGGACTTGGGCTATTAGGCTGGGCTAAGTTAAAATTGCTAGAATATGAATATAAATTTTTGGATATCCTAGATTATTTTCATAATTATCTAAGAATATAATCGGAATATCCTGATTTGACGGATAGTTCTCTTTTGAATCCGATGTTGAATTCGAAACCAACTATTCAAAACCGATACAGAATCTGATAACTATCCGACACGACTAGCTAAATTCAAGTCGAGCAGATTCGGTCTGTATCTATGTGATCTAATTGAACCCTACTAGAGTGTCACCAAAATAAAAAAGAAACTTTTGTGGTATCCAGTATAGCTTTCTCAATGTAAAGTTGTAAACCGCAAGGAATTGCATCCTCTGCCGTGCTGTTCGTGTCTTTTGAACTCTATAAATAAGAGTCTGAAGGCATATATACTCCAGATATGAATACGGATTTGAAATTTTATATATATGTATCGAATTTGAATTGATCATGGATAAATTGATGGAAAGTGTCAGCATGCAAAAAGGACATAGCTTCATCGATTGAAATGTCCATCCTATAACAAACTAGGGAACTACAGACCATACTTAACAACCTAAAATATAATTGCACCTAAGAACCTAAAATATAACTGCAACCTGTCATACTTCGTAAATTCACACGATAAATGAAGTTACCATGTCAGTGATTATTGTGTAGAAGTTGTATAAGGTAATCGCGAAATGTTATTTGAAAGTCGAAATGAAAATAGTAGATGACATTCTTGAATATCTTCTAAACATCCATCGAAGACGAAAATGAAAAAGATATTGCTACTACTGTATCCCATGAAAACTTTTTAATACAAACATAAATATATCGAATATTAAAAATGACAATCCGCATGGATTTTTTTCATACGAAATCAGACTGGGAAAATATTAGCCGCCCCATTTTTTTATTTTTACTCATGCTAAATTAATATGCTGAATCTATACATTTCATGGTTGCCATGAATAATAATTTTGTACTAAAATTTTTATTTCTACTCTTGCTAAATTAATATGCTGAATCTATACATATATTTCATGGTTGCCATGAACAATAACTTTTGCACTAAATTCGATTAAAGATTAGATCAAAGATTCAAAGTTGTTGTAGATGATAAGTAGGATTGAAAGTGAAAAGTTCGATCATAGAGTATACTAGGGGTGAAAACGGGTCAGATACGGGCGGATATTGCTCTTCCCGTATCCTAACCCATATTTTTTTCCCGGATTCGAAACCGGATACGGGCTAATCGGATCCGGATACGAATCCGGATAATTCGGGATACGGATACGGATCGGATATACAATGGATTCGGATCGGGAACGGATAAATCGAAAACGTATAATGCATGCATATATAAAGTAATATATGTTGAATCAAACCACACGAATACATCACAATATGTTAGTTTTAATGGATTGGTCCATCTGTACATTGGTTATATCTTTACAGAGTTTACAGATTATAGACTAGAACCGGAATCCTCTATGGCTCTCTTTCAGTAACTAATGCTCAAAAGTTAACTAGTACAATGGAAGCAAGACAAAAGAAACCAGACAATGAACTGACAAACTGCTACTGCTAGCATTTCCGATTAAGACAACAAAAGAGAAGTACTAGAAGATAGGAAGTTCTCAGTCCTAAATGGCAGCATCATCTCCCAAGTCCAAACACAGTTCAATTCCTTGAACGAAATAAATCCCCTTTGTCTTGGTTTCTCCTAGCGCCTGAGAACTTCTATGTATTATCATCCACAAAGAACTGAAACAGTGTTTGTTACATATGAGATCCCAAACGTCACATCCAATCTCAAATTCCTCAATACATATTCTGAATTTCTGATCCTACGGTATTACTGAGAACATAGTGCAAATTATTCATGTTCTAATTGAACTGCTTAAGACTGAGACTGTAACTTAAATCTATGATACTGCTGATTGACAGTCTAATGTCCATATCCATGTACTAGCACATATAGTATCTTGTCTTGGAATTACAGTCGCAGCTCCTAAATATTTTTCTTGTAATAATTAACAAACAAACAAGCAAGCCTCACTTTATTGCAAACCAAGCCAAATTAAACAAAGAAACCAAACTTGCACGCCCGAGAGGGCAAGGGGCGGTTTTCCCTGGATACATACACAGCAAGTTTTTCTGATTCATGCGGGGTATGGGAACCACTTACCTAGACTCCTCAATCCTCATCAATCGCCCACGAAGCGGTGAGGTAGTTAGATCTGAGCGTCGGCGGCTTGAGGGAGACGGAGCTCGGGCCGGAGGGAGACGCCGCCGGGGAGGATCGGAGCTCGAGCCGGAGGGAGACACCGGGGACCGGGGACGGCAGCAGATCGGCTAGGGCGGCGGCGGACCGGATGGCATTGGCGACAATGGCGAGACTCGAGAGCATCAGCCGCCCGAGAGACGAGAGACCGAGAGAGTTAGGTTTTGGCGTCTGGCCGCTTTGGCCTTTGGCTTTGGGGAATCGAAACCCTGAGAGAGAGAGCCAGAGACTGAGGCTATCGGCCACGTGGAGTCCCGAATTTGAAATCCGGATATCCGAATAGCTAAATATCCGATATCCGATTCCCGACCCATATTTTTCGGATAATATATGCTCCGTATCCGATCCGATATCCGTTTTTAAATATCCGGATCCGGATCCGAATCCGACCCGATATCCGTTTTTCATCCCGAATCCGGTTCTAACCGGATCCGGCTCCGGATCAGGCGGGAAATATCCGTCCCGTTTTCACCCCTAGAGTATACAGCTAGTCTCTAACTTTTACTCTATCCGTTTCATAATACAAAGGTTAAATTCTACTTTTCACACAAATTAAGAAAACATAAATTAGTAGGTGGGGAAAGATGAACAGAAACAAAGATGAACACCGTATATAGAAAATTTGAACTCTTCTCTTTATTTATAGCCAAAACACATAATGAGTAAATTTAAGATTCGCCTATGAACCATAGGAGTTAGTTATATTTTAACACTTACCCTTGAGTGAACACCACGTAATGCATATGCCTCATCAAAAAATCCTCTCAAAAACATAGTGGGAATAAAGGGATAGAGAAAAGAGTACACTACATCCGCAAATTGTGTCACACTTGTTACCTTATTAAAAATCTTCACGTTAGAAAACCTCAAGAAAAATCACTAAGAAAAAAAGAGTGCAACTTGTAATCTTTTAGATTAGGGTAGCATCTTTAGGATCATACTAAACGTTATGGTTCGGGGATTTACTACTCTTAAACTATACATTTATCTAAGTCGTCCCATTCCAATGCCACGAACACATCTTTAGAAAATGGAAGCTGGCAAAAACTTAGTGAATAAATCAGCTATATTTTCACATAACTTAGTTTATAGAATTTCTTCTAGAATTCATGAGGATATAAAAGTTTGGGGCAATATTCTTCATAAAATTGCTCTTGACATAACTCATTTGCATTTGTGCAACACAAGCAGCATTATATTTATAGATAATTGTGGGGGTATCAACGGTGTTAATGTCACATGATTTCTGGATATGTCTAATCACACATCTTAGCTAACCACATTCACATGAGGCTTCATAAAGTGATATAACCTCTGAGTGGTTGGTAAAGGTAGCTACCAAGGTCTGCTTAAAGGACCATCGAGAAATGGTTGTACCATCACAAAGAAAAATAAATCTAGTATGAGATTTGGTACTATAGGGATCATTCAGATAGCTAGCATCCATATATCACACCATGGTCGAGTGTTGGCCCTTCGGTAAAATAAGTCAAGATCTCGTGCACCTTGAAGTTATGTGAGTAGAGCCTTGACATCAGTCCAATGCTTTCTGGTTAGAGTTGTACTATGTCTAGCAAATAAATTTACTACGAATACAATATCTGGCCTAATGTAATTCACAAGATATATAAGTACTCCTTTGACACAAAAGTATGAAACTTGAGGTCCTAAGATTTCCTCATTTTCCATTATTGATCTGAATGAGTCTTTATCTATATCAAGGGATCTGACTACCATAGGGGTCTATAAAAGGTGATATTTATCCATTTTAAACATTTTCAATACCTCCTTGGTATAGGTAGACCGGTGTACAAAAATTTCTTTGACGAAATGCTCTAGCTGCAGGTCTAAACAAAATTTGGTTTTACCCAAATCTTTCATCTCAAACTCCGTCATAAAGTAAGAACTTGCTTCCTTTATGTCCTCTGTGGTACCGATAATATTTAGATTATTGCCATAAACTGAGATGATATAGAATCCATTATAAGACTTCTTTATAAATACATGGGGACAATCATAATTATTGGAGTAACCCTTCTTAGGGAAAACTCAATAACTTGGTTGTACCGCATTCTTCCTGATTGTTTTGACCCACAAAATGACCTCTAAAGTTTGACACTATACATTTTGCAGTTGCTTTATTAGGATCCGGCATTTTAACTCCTCCAAGGACTCATATAAATATCTGTATCCACATATACATATATATACACCTATACATATACATATATACCTATACATATACATATATACCTATTCAATACATGTATATATATGTATATATACAAAGCCTCTTTTCTACTCTCG
Source organism: Guadua angustifolia (assembly GCA_036346375.1). Lineage (NCBI taxonomy): Eukaryota > Viridiplantae > Streptophyta > Magnoliopsida > Poales > Poaceae > Guadua > Guadua angustifolia. The sequence goes on from CM070521.1 coordinate 43,356,989, forward strand.
GGAGTAGTTACTCTCTATGTTGTATCTCACAAACGTAGGGAGTATCTCGCACAACAAAGGATATGTATGTGTTGTATACGAGTGTATAAGACTATCTAGGTAGTATTTATATTTTTTTCAAAAGTGGTATGTACATTATTTAGACATACTCCTTTTCATGGACGTATATAAAGGTTTTTATAAAATACTCTAAAAACTATGGACTACCTTATAATTTTTTCATGTAGCTCACATTAGAGTATCTTATAATTTGTGTATGAATATACACAAAGTGATAAAAGAGTATTTCAAGTTCTTTTATGTGATATTTTCAAAGGTGGGAGTAACTACTCCTAGAAGTATAATGTGCGCGCACGTGTGTGTGTGTGTATATATAAATGCTATTCTACAGTTGTGTGTAGAATAGCGTATGCTATGCGCTTAGCTTGATTTGCTTACCAATGAGCCATGACTGTATAGATTGACTAAGCGTGTTTGTACATAAATGACTAATAAATGCTACTTAGTGCTTGTACATGAATCTGTCTTTTTTTATTTAGTCATAACTTTCAAATGTGATTCATTTTGATTACTAATTTTACAGGTTTCTAGAATCTCATCTCCTCTACATATGGTAATTTTTTGAGAATTTCTGAAAATATGTACATGTGTTTTTCAATAACTTTAGAAAACATTGGATATGTTACTTTTTACTAAATAAGAGTATAGTAATACTTTGAATAAAAGGTAGTAAAATATATAAGTCTTATTAATAAACATTAATTTTTTTGGCTAGTAACAAATTTTACTATTCATATATATATATTTTACTATCGATATATATATGTTTTACTATCATACAGTAGTAAATCGATGTTCATTTTAGCAGTAAAATTTGATTTATGCAACATTTATTAGCGAAACTTATATCATGTTGTTCCTCTCGTCATCAGTAATCTACTGGTGAAATTTGTTCGTGAATTGGAGTATCGAATAAAAAGTTATAACTAAAATAAAGAAAAAACAGACTTGTATAAAAAAATGAAGTACCTAGTGAAGCTATAAGGGTGGCCGAAACAACTAGTAAACGCATTTGTTAGTTTGTATATGATTCTGTTCTTACTTTATTTTAGCCATAACTTTTTATTCTTAGCTCCAATTAACGAACGGTTTTCACCAGTAGTTTACTGACGACAAGAGGAACATAATGATATAAGTCTCGCTAATAAACACTGCACGAATGAGTTTTTACTACCAATTTACTGAATGTACCGTAAGATTTTACTATCACATGTGTCAGCGTATTTTACACCAGGGTACCCTCTCCGTTGCAGATGAGTAAGACCACGTGGCAGCCTGGTGAGCTGGCGGGTGATCAAGCCCCACTCGCCAGGCGAGGAGCCCACGTGGCGGCTTTGGCGGCAAAGGCGATCACGCCTACTCGGTGGGCGATCACGCCTACCTTTCACGGGTGTCGGCCCCTACCGTACTGGCGAGTTGGCGGGCGCTCTAGCCCCTCTTGCCAGGCCACGAAGGCGATCAAAAGAATGAGAAGAAGGCTTCACCTTGAAGTCTCCTTCCCTTGGCACGCTGTGTCAGAACCTGACACGCTGAGTCAGGGCCATTGATTGCGAGGAATTCTGCGGTCGACACGACGACGGTCCATCCCCCTGACACCTCACACCAAACCCGTCGCAGGAACGTCGCATCCCGGGCGGACCGGGCGAAGCTACACAGTGGCATTAAATGAAGCTTGAAGGACAAGACTACAGCGAGGGGTGTAATAAATGAGTCGTGGGTCAGTGTAATAAGATCACAGTGATGGGTGTAATTAATGAGTCGTAGATCAGTATGATGTCACCTTCCTACCTGCTTGAGCCAGCCCACTCTATATAAGGGAGCTTTGGTGCAGCGGAAGGGGGGCCGATTGGGGACGAAGAGTTGGAAGACTTAGCGAAAAAACAGCAGAACTAGCTGAGAGAACCATTGTAATCGCCTCCACACTTCATCAACGAAGATCTAGCAGGGCGTCGGGCTGTTACCCACACTTGGGGGCCTGAACCTAGATACGTTGTTGTGTTCTTTGACCTGTTGATCCTTGGAATCTCTCACGTGAGAGTGATTAGGGTTTCCAACTATGAAGACGCCCTCTACCGAACCATAACCTCCGTCCTAGGAATGGTCAATCCTGTCCGTTGACGGGTGTAGGATCGAGGATGCGCCTAGAGGGGGGGTGAATAGGCGTTTATAAAAATTAATCGCTCTTCTAAAATCAATTGCTCTAATCAACCCCTATGTCAAACCTAATCAATTATTATGCGGAAGCGATAAACTTAGTTTTGACAATTAAGGCCTAAATCAACTAGGCTCACTACGTGCACTAATTAAATTATGTCTCTATACAAAAATTGCTAAATTGATTAAACAAATAATACTAAGCTATTCTAACACAATCAAACAATTGATAAATATACGATAAAGTAAATGCTTGAAGGTAAAAGAGACAACCGATATTTTTCTGTGGTGTTCGGAGACTTGCCGGTCTCCCCTAGTCCACGTTGAGGCAAGCCCAAACCCTTGGACCGGCTCCCACTCGAGCACCCGCCTCGATTCCACTAGTCGTGGTTTTTCACGCTTTCGCGTAGGCTCAACCCGAACCTTCACAAACTTCGCCGGGGCTTCTGAAAGTGCATCTAGGCCCCTTAATGATTTTGGTGATTAATGACAACAAGATTAAGTGACTAATGAGTGTTTTGAGTATGGTGAACAGATAGATACGCTCATGGAAAAGTCGCTTAAGAAAAGAGGTCCCTCAATTTGAAGAAGAAAAGGCGTCGACCAAACTCAATGATTGCGTATGTATTTTTAATTCTATTTGAGTTTAAGGACGGCCGTACTATTAAGAGGGATTTGGCAAGAAATAGTTTTAGAATGATCTAATGTGCTCAAAGATGAATCCTAGTCTATATATGGGTCAATGTGTAAGGTCTTAGGGGCATATTGCTCAAAAAGGTTCGGAGTATCCAAATGAATCTTCGGAATGTCCGAACTGGACCCCTCGATTGCTCAGGCAAAATTCAGTTCGGAATGTCCGAACCTCAGTTCGGAGTATCCGAGCTGACCCTCTCTGTTGGTCCCGTTCTATTTGGTTCGGAATGTCCGAACACTGGTTCGGAGTATCCGAACAACCCCTCTCGGTTAGGGCTAAGTCATTTTGGTTCGGACTATCCGAAGTGTCGTTCGGACTGTCCGAACAATGCGTTCTGTTGCCCTAAGTTCTTTAGGGTTCGGACTATCCGAAGGGTAGTTTGGACTATCCAACCTTGTGTTAAATAGCCTGAATTCAAATGTTTGGACTATCCAACATAGGTTCGGACTATCCAAAAATGTCGGTGATGTGAAAAGCGGCTAGTTTTGGGGGCTTTAAATACCTCCCCAACTCCCACCTACCAATTATTCATCGCATTCAATACATCCCAACAGACTCTCTTGACTCTCTCTCATAGCTCTAGTGTTCTCCTCCTCAAATCTTGTGATTCTTGAATCTTTGGAGGGAAATTAAGTGTGAGATTGAGAGATCTAGTGATTGTGATTCATCTTGAGCACGTGGTTCATCCTCAGCGGATTTCTTGCGGGATCTTTTACTCTTGGAGGTTGAGGACTCCTAGGCGGCTAGGAGTTGCCGGTGAGCCCCCAAGCTCGTGTGGGACGCCACGGAAGTTTGTGAAGGTTGAATCCACCTCCGCAGGGAAGGATTCAAAAGCTAACGGTGAGTGCTTGGTGCAACACCTAGAGGGCAAGGGTTGAAAGAGACCCGGCTTTGTGCCGCCTCAACGGAGACGAGGATCCTCAAGGATCCGAACGGGAAAAAACGGTTTGTCTCTTTGGTTCTTGATTCTCTCCTCGCTCATATTGTGCTTAGTTAAATCTTTGGGGATTCAAGGATTTAAAGGGTTGTTAGTGCAAACATCGGTTAAATTCTCTACACCGCAAGTAATCTTAGTCATAATACATCATTTGAACCTAGATTCTTACTCTAGATTTGCTAGATCTATTTTCTAGGGTTCTTGTGCTCGAACCGTTAGGACTATCCAAATTAGGTTCGGACTATCCGAACCACTCGGACAAATCAAGATAATTTCGGAGTATCCGAAGTTTTATTTTCCGCTGCGATTTAAAATTTGTAAACGCCTATTCACCCCCCCTCTAGGCGACATCCTGGTCCTTTCAGCTTCTCACACCTTGAGAGCTCCCGCGCACGACGCCTACGTCGTCTAGGAGTCGGCAACCTCCAAGAGTAACAAGCCGCTCCTTCGCTTGAACTTCACCGAGCACAACGAATGCGCTCCCGGTGATCACCAAGTGCAACACATGCACCAAGGCCTCCCTCAAGTGCAACACATGCACAAGAGGCTCTCAACCCACTCCTAATTGCAACACATGCAATTAGTCTCACTCTTAGCTCAAGAATCAAATGTGAGTATGCAACACATGCACCACCTCATCCAAAATACTCAATCAACCAGACATGCCCCCATGACCTCCTTTTATAGCCTCACAAAGAAAACTAGCCGTTGGGGGTAAAGCGGCATTAAAAGTTTGAAACTAGCCGTTGTTAAGATGATTTATGTACTACTGCCCCTACTAGGCGGTAGTACCGCCTTGGAGTTCAAAAGACCCTTCTCTGTTAAAAAGTTGTCAGAAGGGCGGTACTACCTGCCCCTACGGGCGGTAGTACCGCTCTTGCGGTAGTACCGCAGCAACATTCACTAAAAAGCTCATAACTTTTTACTCCGAACTCCGATTTAGGTGATTTTTGATTCTATGCGAAGCTTATCACGAGGGCTACAATCTCCACCCATTTTCAAGATTTAATCAACCATAGATATTTTTAAATATCACCAAAACTAAACTCTAATGTAGTCATTCAAGTCTAAAATCTGATTTTCTCGAAATACTTCACATAGACTTGATCAAAAACATGACTACAAGCTAGCAAGGGTCAACAACCTTGAACCATGTGATGATCAACTCATGATCAAAATAACTTTTGCAAAAACACATTTGCAAATAACCCGAAAAGCTATAAGATCAATCCTCTAGCCATGCAAGGATCAACACATGATCTCGACACTTTGCAAAACACATTTGCAAATGCCAACACATGCTCTAGGATTGAAACCCATAACCTCTAACTTATTTGCAAACCACATTTGCAAATAACAAAACAACATTTTGCAAAAACACATTTTGCAAACACAAACCATAAACTTTACTTAGCCTTTGTGATGATCAACACATGATCAAGTCACAAGCTAAAACACAATGCATGAGCTCTCACCTTTTGCAACATATGCAAAACTTAGCTCCATGCAAAACCACATAGATTAAGAAAGATTGTTTTGTAAATGAAAACAAAACATGAAGCTTCAACATTTGCAACACATGCAAAAGTGATCTTCACGCAAAAACCAATGCATTAGCTTATCCTATTTGCAACACATGCAAATCAAAGCATTATGCGAAAACCAAATACATATGCTCTTCCTTTTTGCAACACATGCAAATCAGAGCATAAACCAATAACAACCAAGCATAAACTTAACCCATTCGCAACACATGCCAAATGGTTAACTCTTATGCAAAAACCAAATCCAAATGATTTGAGCTTGAGTGAACATGGGATTGAGATCACCAACACATGATGAAGCTCAAACTAGGAATCAACTCCTCTTAATAGTACGGCGATAAAAACCTTAGACTCAAAGACTACAAAGTCCTTAGCCTATCTAATTATACCTTCGCCGCCGTACGCAAGCAATCCCCTTTGGGGTCTTTATGATCTTCACTCATTTGCTCCCCCGGGATCATCACTCGACTCCTCTTTATCTTCGGGATCTTCTCTTAACGCTCATCACCTCATGATGCCGTCCTTATCCCGTTCTCAATCATCCTTGGACTTAACCTAACTCAATCACAACTCATGAAAGTTGTTAGTCCAAGATGCATGGTTGTCTCAATTATCTCTTGCACTCCATTAACACATAATAGATGTCTTTAGATCAATTGAGCACAACCTAAATCAATTTGAATGATTTAAATGTGTCTTAAGTACAATAATGCAACGCATGCTTTGTTATACTTAAGAGCTATTCATTTGTTCTTAATTAATCAAGGAACACCATCAACACATGATGAAATGTTCTTCAATGATTAACAAGACAAATGAACTCAATTTAAATTTTCATTTAAATTGATATGAGTATATATTTACTACACAAGTTTTCATATACTCATGTTGATGAAAAGTAATGATCCATTATGAGTAAACTATATGAAAATGATCATTACTCTAAGTCATCAACTATAGAATAAGCCCCACATGTATATGTGCATAGATATAATATGTACATATTCAATTTGATCACATTGGAGTATATCCTATATTACCATGAGTATACTATGATTAGGCAATTCAAATATATACTCAAGGATTAGGTCCTTTGTCTTGATCCTTGTATGTGTCAATAAGAATTAGATTAATACAAAGAGACTTTCAAGTTAAACTACAAACTCCCCCTAAGTATGTGCATCCATGTAATATATGGATTGGGAAACATGATGCATATTTTGTGGTTAATATAATGGGGAATATTCATACTTTAACTTGACTCTAAAGTATGCAATTTATATTAGAAAGAATGCGCATACATACCTTGGGTTTTCCATTTTCCAATGCGATGAGACTAATCAAGGATATTCTCAATAAACGAGTTAGTCTCGATATAAGATTTATCATTAATAACAAAATCACATTAATGGATAATCTCAATATTAGATTTGTCATTAACACCAAAACCATAACTAATGAAGGTTGAACTTACAACGGGGCCTGTCCGGCAAAATACGCCGACAACATGGTAGTAAAATCTATGTATACTAATATTAAAATCTATAAGTCTCATTAATAAACATTATTTTTTTGGCTTGTAACAAATTTTACTATCCTTATATATAGACTTTACTATCGATATATATATGTTTTACTATCATACAATAGTAAATTGATGTTCATTTTAGCAGTAAAATTTGATTCATGCAACATTTATTAGCGAAACTTATATCATGTTGTTCCTCTAGTCATCGGTAATCTACTGGTAAAATTTATTCGTGAATCAGAGTATCGAATAAAAATTTATAACTAAAATAAAGAAAGAACAGACATATATAGAAACTAGAAAACGAAGTATCTAGTGAAGCAGTAAGAGTGGCCGAACCAACTATTAAGCGTATTTGTTACTTTGTATATGATTATGTTATTACTTTATTTTAGCCATAACTTTTTATTCGTAGTTCCAATTAACGAACGGTTTTCACCAGTAATTTAGTGACGACAAGAGAAACATAATGATATAAATCTCGCTAATAAACACTGCATAAATGAGTTTTTACTACCAATTTACCGAATGTACCGTAAGATTTTACTACCGCATAGCAGTAAAATCTATGTATACGGATATTAAATTCTGATTTATATGGTGAGACTTATATCAATATATAACTCTCGTCGTCAGTAAGCCAATAATTAAAATTGATCGTGAATTAGAGCTACCAATAAAAAAATATGACTAAAATAAAGGACAAACAGATTCATGTAAAAACTACAATATGAATTAATTGGTTGACCAACACATAAACTAGTAACTGATTCAGTAGTAATATAATCAGTTATTTTATAGTAAAACATATTTATGATTTACTACCAAACTGGATTCAATCAGTACGGTGTAATTTACATACACGTCGCCAAGAAATTCACAGTTATTCTGTAGTAAAGTGTTTCGTGATTTACTACCGGACTGCATTTACTATGGTTATTTGCACCACATTAACTGAGAATTTTTTGCATACACTTCTTCAGCCATAGCGCAGAATAGCTATTCTACGCTCAGGAGTAGAAAAGCACCACCGTGTGTATATGTGTGTGTCTACATATATGCTCTCAGTCAAAAAACATTGCTTCCATCTGCTCCAAGTTCTTTCTGTTGTTACAATGGTACAAGTAGGCTAGTAGTAAATATATTAGTCAGGAGTATACAATAATTTAGGCCTCGGTTATGATAGCGTGTATATTATACATAGCAAAACCTACACCATCTAACGCCTACAGCATGTATAGGGCATACCGGAGCCCCTTGTAATAGGGGCTTCGGCTATCGACTTGTTACTATGTGTAATACTCGATGAATGGGTGCACCAAAAATTCATCCCGAGGCAGCAGCAACTCTATCCCCGTCGCTGCACTCCTCTTTATCAAACTCCTCCAGCAACTCTCGTTGCCGTTGTGTCAGCTCCCTGTGAGTAGTGGAGACGACAAAATGTCAATTCCAAACGTTTCTCCTTCACTTCATATGGAAACGAAGACAAGATTTCAATAGAACTGAAATTTGACGGACGCGAAACATACGTCGGAACTCTGATATTGAAGTGAACATACTGATTCCCATAGGACGAGGAATTCCTCGCCTTTATTCCTGCGAAAACAAAAAAGTATACATATTAATTACAATATTACGTCCGCTAGTATCCAGTATACATCTCACTTCACCGGTTGCCGTAGTGTAAAAACCAGTCTGACTGCTGAAAAAATCTAACTGGTCGGATAAAGGGGTATTAGTGATTCCAATAATTAACCTTTGCCCCGGAGGACAACCTTCTCTCCTGGTTGGGTACCTTGGCGAACCTGGACAGAGAATACCACATGCAAGGTAAGCCTTAAGAAACAGATAGCAGTCAACTAGTATCATGCATCAGAAGTAAAATTTCGTAAGAATCAACGGATACCTTGACCGAAACGTTTCCGGTAAGGGTTGGTACTGTTACAGTACCACCTAGGACAGCCTGTAAATCAAGCAGTTTTAGAGTTCTTCATCAGCCAAGGAAACATGCATGATGTCAATAAACTCTTGGGTCAAAACAGGATACTTCTATCATACATTCAAGTGATGACACAGAAGGCAGGATTGGTTATCATGCGCTACCCCAGTATGATGTAATTTGCTAATAAAAATGTTGAAAGCAATATGTAATTTGCGTAATATGGATATGTCAAGACCTCAGATCAACATTGATCAGAATACCAACAAACAAAAGAACAAAAAATACTAGGAAGAGTCGTGACCTGAGAAATGCTTAGAACAGCATCAACATGCACATGGCTGCCTTCTCTACGAAAGACAGGATCCTCTCTGACCTGTAATAGAAAAATGAAAATTAATTCACTTGCAAAGTACTGATTAAACAGATGGCTAGAATTGGCACTCTGGGTAAAAAGAAATGGAACCTTGATAGTCACATAAAGGTCGCCAGGTTTGTCATGCTCAACATCTGCACCACCCTTACCACAAACCTTCATGGTGTCATTATCATCAATTCCTGAAAACATAATCCAGTTACAGTACACCCAAATGTCATGTAAACTCCAAAATAAACCCATGCAATTGCATACTTGTAGCAAAGAGTATTCAAAATTTAATAGAAGCAGATTTTATGAAGACAAAATTGGCTACAAGACAACGAACTTTTGTGGTTTGCTCCAAGAAAATAGTTTTTTATACCTTTGCTGAAACATACTAAACTTTTGTGGCTCTTTGCCGTAGGACACAAACCCATTAAAATGTCATTTTTGGCTAAATTGGAGAGAAATTTTTGTAAATAATGGCTGGTGCCCTTGAACCTTACAACTAGGCCTGCATGTCAGTCTCTCTCCCACCTTCCCCTGTATCTTTCGATTCTCATGCTGTAACATCCGAAAATGCCATAAAAAGTTTATTCTAAGTTTCCAAAAGTCCTTGCTGCATTTTCTGGCTTTTTCTGCATTCAAGAAATTGCTTTTGCATTTTATAGCTGCTGTTTTTGAAATTTGAAAATTATTTTGAAATTGTGCAAAGTCTGAAAATATTTTATTTTGAGTTCTGGGTGATATGAAGTACCTCTCCAAAAAATTCATAATTTTTTAAGTTGGTTTGCTATTTCTTAAAATTCGAACTTTCTCTGTAATTGAAACCCTTTGGAAACGTGTTTTAAAACTCTGATTTTTAGAATGCGGCTGGCTGAAAACCCGTCTTAAGCGACAAAACGTATTTCAGCAGAGGTGTTTTCTCTCTCAACTCCCTCTCTCTCGATGACGCGACGACCCCACCCGCTAGAAGTTTTCGTCCACCTCCCGCCACACCAGCAAAGAGCGCTCGCTCCCCTCACCACAAAACCCATGGCGAGGGCCAGTGGTCCATGGTTTATCGGCGGGGCAAGAAAGCGAGCAACGCACTCTGTTGGCGCGTCAATGAGAGAAGTTGAGAAAGAAAACGCCTAGGTTGAAATATGTTTTCTCATGTAAGAGACTGGTTTTCAGCTGACCGATTTCTAAAAACAGGAATTTTAAAACATGTTTCCAAAGGGCTTTAATTACAAATAAAGAGGTTTGAATATTTAGAAACAGCAAAGCAACCTCAAAAATTATGAAAATTTTTGGAGAGGTACTTCAGATCACCCAGAACTCAAAAAAAATATTCAGACTTTGCACAATTTCGAAATAATTTTCAAATTTCAAAAACAGCAGCTATAAAATGCAAAAGCAACTTCTTTAAAGCAGAAAATTCTAGAAAGAGTCAGAAAATGCAGCAGGGATTTTTGGAAACTTAGAATAAACTTTTTAGGGCATTTTGGGATGTTACAGACAGACTCTCTGTCCCTCCTCCCCCTCTCTCCAACGAACGGTGCTGCTGCGAGTTCCAACGGCAAACCGACGACGATGGCACAAGCAGAGCATGTTCCTAGTGGATATGAACCAATCTGCAAATGGGGGCGCGACACGACAGTGCGATGGCAGGGATGGCGACAACTCTGACACCAAATCAGTGTGGTGCAAGATATCGGAGAAAGGGAGGTGCGAGAGGAGCTCGAGGCCCAGGGTCATGGGAAGAGAAGATAAGGGAGAGGAGGAAGGAGTCGAGGGCAAAATGGACTTTTTACCCACCTCCTCTCTCCTCGGTCGGATATTATATTTTAATGGGTACAGCACCCCCAGCATTCAGCAAAGAGCCACAAAAGTTTAGTGTGTTACAGCAAAGGCACAAAAAACTAGTGACCTAGAGCAAATGCTATGAAAGTTCGGTGTCCTATATGTTAGACTACCATCCTCCATCTTCCAAGAATTCAGGACCAATCTCACCATCCGTGCTGCTCCCGGCTGAGATTGCGGGGGGATGTTAGACTACCATTCATAGCATGTCCCTATATGGACAGGCGCCTAATCAGGCATGCGCCATATCCTCTATTGCCATACTTGGCCAGCACATGCACTAATATCTGTTTGTACCAAATTAGGTGATAGTTTCTATACTTAGAGATAGATTACCATATCTGATGTTCATATCTGTCTATATGTATGTACTTCCTCTATCAATGAAGATATTCCAATTCTTCCAACCCTTTCCTTCTCTCACTATAGCCAATTTTGCCTTTTATGAAAAGAGTGATTTAACAAAAGCAGATTTTATGGGAACAGTAAGAAGATTTATTTTCCCTCAAGTTTTCTTGACAATAATGGTGCTAGTGATTGAAAGATTGAAAGGGCAGATCAGCATTGTGCCATGTAAGTCAGTTCAGTTGGAATCACTGTTATGTCCACCTAGGTTAGTTACTGTCATGCAATACCAAAAGTTTGCACTTCACAGCATGTAAAGCTACTGGCAAAACCAGGACATGCAGAAACTTGATGCTTTGCATACTCAAATTCATAGTTGCAAGTTAAGATTCACATGTCAAGCAGAAGCATACATTAGTAGAGTCGAAACTTTCTTTGATGGAATAAGTCCTTGTACTGTTGGTCTTTGTGGTCCTCATGTACTGTGGTCTTTGTGGTCCTCATGGTAGTTCTTTTGCAGGACAGCATCTTAGACTACTTTAGGACAACATCTAAGGACAGCATCTTAGACTAGCATCTTAGACTTCTTTAGGATAGCATCTAAGGACAGCATCTTAGACTAGCATCTTAGCATATGCTTGGCCTGCCCTGGCCAGCTATAAATATGTAACCCCAACCCCTCAGGTTGGCATGGCATTGTGTGATAAATAAACAAGAAAATTGCCCCAACTCCTATTGTCATCCTCTCTCAATGAGAGTAAGAATTCAGCTACTAACAAGTGGTATCAGAGCCGTTCTTTCCTCGCAGCCTCTAAACATCTCTTGCTCATCTCCTTCCCACGCCCCTTGTTCTCGCCTAGCAGAAGAATAATAACTGCTTCTCGCCACCCTTCATCTCTCGAATGCACAAGCAAGAGCTCGTTCGAGGCGCCTTCTTCCCTAGCAAGCAGTTTCACTAGCGCGCCATGTCCGAGGGCGATCTCGGCCTTCGGCCGCCTCGGCTGGGCACCATAGAGGCCGAGGTTGTTACTACAGAGATCATGAGCAGCAAAGAAGCAGAGATCGCAGCAAGCGGCGGTAAGCGGCAAGGTGGCGGGCATGAACTGGCAAGAAGAAGGGCAGAGTGAAGCAAAGAAGAATAAGCGGATGCAATACAGGGCAAGAAGAGTTTCGAGGTTTCACAAGGCAGAAGAGTTTCTAGCTCCGCCTGCCGACGTGGGGCTCAAGCCTGGCGAGCGAGGCGCATACATGGCGGCGCGATGCGAATAAGGGCCCAAGACTTATGAGCGCGATGGCAGCCAGACAGCGCGGACGCGCTTAACGGCGCCTCGGCGGCGGCGGTTGTCGACGGAGATCGCGCCTTTACAGCGGCGCGGCTCCGGACCGCAGACGATGGTCATCACGGATCCGTGCCATTGTCGTGACGTTGGTCCCAAGAAGGATGGCCTACCTCACCAAGACCAACTACGCCGAGTGGGGCCGCGGATGCGCGTACGGCCCAGCGCGGCACATGCGGGAAGCGCCGCAGACGGCGACGCCGACATTACGAGGATCGACGGCGCCGATGCCCTCATAGCCGCAGCTCGCCTAAGATGCGCTTCGCTTCAACAAGCGAATCGCCAAGGAGGCTCGATGCCATCGCTGCGCGCGCGACGGCGGCGATCGCGCCAAGAAGACCACCCCGCAGCACTTCGCAGGAGCTGGAGAACACCGCCTTCAAGCCAAAGCGAGGACGTTGATGACTTTGCTCTCCGCCTCAACACTCTGCCGCAGAAGATGGTGCGATTCGGCGACGACACCTACGACGAGGAGAGAGCCGCCCGAAGCTTTTCCGTTGCATCCCCGAGAAGTACAAGCAGATCGCTCGCCGATCGAAGTCTCGCTGGATCTCTCCACGATGTCGATCGAAGAGGCGATAGGTCGCTTCAAGGTCGCCGACAATGACGAACCACAACCTCTCGGGGCCTATCACCATTGGCGGAAGTCAGATCTCACTCGGGAACATGGGAGGCCCGCCAGGTGTCGAAGAAGGGAGTCCTCTTCCGCGACAGCGGCCGCAGCGCTTAAGCCGCAAGAAGGCGCGCGGACGCGTCAGCCGGGCGCGAGGACGCGCCGAGGGTGACGCCATGAGGCGCCAGGCGGCGCCACCGCAAGAACCGGCCAAGACGAGACGACTCGCCGAATCGTGGCAAGCTTGGCCATTGGGCCAGGAGTGTCGCCATACCACGACGTGGTACAGCCCACGCCGACAAAGTGGAGGAAGAAGAGCCGCCCGCTTCTCGCACACGCAAGCATCGAGCTATCTCGGCCGCATCGCCACGCCAATCTCCTCCACCTTAATGAGCCGAGAGACACGCCTTTCTTGGCGGCAGCCCAAAGAATGATAAGATCGACGGTGGTACTCGACACCGGGCGCTACCCATCACATGACCGGCCGACGGAGTTTTTCACCGAAGCTTGACTCCAACGCCCGAGGCTCCGGCTGTTTGGGGACGCCTCAGCGTGGAGATCAAGGGCGTCGGCTCATCCTCTTCACCGCCGAAGTCCGGAGAGCACAGCCGCCACCGAGTCTACTACATCCCCGCTAAGGAACTCTATCATCGCCTTGGGGGATACCGATGAGAACGGCTCGCTGCGTGGCGATCAAGAACGAGTCATGAGGATTTGGGATCACCATCGCCGCTTCTTGCCAAGGTAACCAGAGGCATCAATCGACTTTTACGCCCTCAACGTGCAGTGGCACAACCTTCGCTTTGTTGCTCGTCGGACGATGAGGCGTGGCGATGGCATGAGCGCCGCATCTTTCACTTTGAGGCCCTCAAGAGGCTCGGTGCCAACGAGATGGTGCGTGGCCTCCGTGCCTTGACCACGTGGAGCGCTTCTGCGACGTCTCGTGTTGACAAAGCAGAGGCGGCCTCTTTCTCAAAAGCCGAGCTTCCGAGCCAAGGAGCGGCTCGAGCTTGCAGACGGACTTGTGTGGTCTTGCGACACCACCACACCAGAGGACGACGCCATTTTCTGCCGCCGTCGACGACCTCTCCCGCTACATGTGGGTGATGGTTCTCGGCGGCAAGCGGAGAGGTGCGGATGCCATCGCGCCAAGAAGTCGCTGCGGAGGCGGAATGCGCCAAGAAGATGCGCTGTGGTCACAAGACCGACAAAACAGCGGCGAATTACACGGCATTGAAGTTCGCACAGATCAGGCAGATGAGTATTCACGCCACATTCGCTACCGCATGACAAAAGCAGCAGCAGAACGGCGTTGTCGAGCGGCGCAACCAGACGGCCATGGGGATGGCTCGGGCCCTCCTCAGCAGCAGGGGATGCCTTTTGCTCGGGAGAGGCGGTGGTGACGGCCATCTACATCCTCAACCGCCGCCCACCAAGGCTCTCAATGGCAGGACGCCGTACGAGGCTTGGCATGGGCGCAAGCCGGCGGTCTCTCACCACGGGTCTTGGCGCCTCGCGTTCGTTAAAGAGCTTAGCCACATCGGCAAGCTCGACGCACGTAAGCACCAGGTGTTCTCGGCACGCCAAGGGCTCAAGGCCTACCACATTCTTGACCCAGGACGGCGTGCAGCCGGCATGACGACGTAGTGTTCAACGGCGGGCGAGGATGGGCATGGAACAAGGCGGGATCGATGGCTCGACCGACGCACAACGACTTCATTGCCGAGCACGCCCACTTCAAGCGAGCCGGGAGTAGGCTCCTCTTCATCAAGCATGCCTACCCCATCCCCCGAAGCTTCCACCGACTCGGCGTCATGCTCTCCAAACCACAACTTCTACTGCGGCAAGTTCTTCGCCAACACCACCACAAAGAGTAACTCCACGACTCCAAAGACTAACGGCCACTCCTCCGCACGCCCATCCGACATCGCCTAGTGTCGACCACGGCGGTGGAGTTCGCATCTCGCCTCCCACGATGAGGAGCGATCGACGTGTACCACGACGGCGAGCCGCTATGATATCGTCACGATGGGGAACCTTCTCGGCGACCACCGGTGCCGGATCGGTGCCTCGCGATCCGGAGGCGCGATTGCATCTTATGTGTGACGACGGCGAGCCTCGTTCTTTTGCAGAGGTCGCGAGACACGCGGCATGGCGTCGCGATGCGTCGGAGATGGATGCGGTTGAGAAGAACCGCACTGGAGCTTGCCGATCTCCTCGTGGTCACCGCGCGATCACTCTTGCCGGTGTTCGCTAAAGAGGATGAAGCGGCGCCATCGCAAGCACAAGGCTCGCTTGGTGGCACGCGGTTTCGCGGCGGCAGAGGGGATCGACTTCGACGATGCCTTCGCTTCGCGGCACCGGATGGAATCCGGCGACTTCTCCTCATTGGCCGCCCAGAAGGCCGGCATGTTCATCACATGGACGTTAAATCGGCGTTTCTTAACGGCGATTTGAAGGAGGAGGTCTACGTGCACCACCACGGATTTGAGACTCCCCAGCAAGGAGGTGGCAGGTGCTACGCTGCGCAAGGCCCTCTATGGCTTGCGACAGAATCGAGGCGTGGAATGCCAAGTTGATTCCACGCCAAAAGGATGGGCTGAGCAAAGCCCGCACGAGGCGACCATCTACCGGCGGGCAATGGTGGAAACGCCTCGCGGTGGGTGTTCACGCCGACGACTTGGTGATCACCGGCACCAAGGACGTGGAGGTGGCAAAGATTCAAGGAAGAGATGAAGGCCACCTTCCAAATGAGTGACACGGGCCTCTCCTTCTACCCGGGATCGAGGTGCACCAGATCGACTCGAATCACGCTTCGACAGCATCGCCACGCTAAGCGAAGTCGTTGAGCCGGGTTGGGCTCACCGACCGCAACCCAAAGACTCACTCCGATGGAGGAGGCATTGCCGAGCCGCGACGACACGACGGAAGAGGCGGACGCCACGCAGATCGGCGTCTTGTGGGAGCCTCGCTACCTCGCCCACACACGGCCGGATCGCTTTCTCCGTGGCCACGTTAGTTTGCTCATGCAATGATCGACGACGAGCACCAACAGTCGTGAAGAGGATCATCCGCTATGTTATGGGACTCTTGACCACGGGCTCTACTACCCGAGGTGCCCCCGAGAGGCACACCTCGCTTGGCCATAAATGACAGCGACCACGCCGGCGACATCGACACTAGCAAGAGCACGAGCGGATTCTTCTTCCTCGACAAGTGCCTCGTTAATCGGGCAATCGGTTAGCGACAAGTGGTGGCCCTGTCACCGCGAGGTCGAGTACATAGCGGCTTCCACCGCTCGACTCAGCACTTTGGCTTGCTCGATCGCTTGGCGATCTCCCGGCAGAGATATTGAGCGGTGAACTCAAAGTGGACAAGAAGTCCGCCTGCCTCGCAAAGAACCCTGCTTATGAACGGAGCAAGCACATCCCAGCGAGGTACCATTTCATCCGGATTGCTTGGACGAAGAAGCATCAAGGCGCGCTACATCAACACTAAGGACCACTTATGGACCGCCACCAAGCCCTTGGGAGGATCAAGTTCTTGAGCTTCGCCTCCGTAACCTGGATGGTCCAACTTTCCCACAAGACGACGGACAAGACTTAGGGGAGAATGATGGAATAAGTCCTTGTACTGTTGGTCTTTGTGGTCCTCATGTCTCTGCGGGTCTTTGTGGTCCTCATGGTAGTTCTTTTGCAGACAAAGATCTTAGACTACTTTAGGACAACATCTAAGGACAAAGATCTTAGACTAGCATCTTAGACTACTTTAGGACAAAGATCTAATGACAAAGATCTTAGACTAGCATCTTAGCATCTTAGACTAGCATCTTAGCATATGCTTGGCCTGCCCTGGCCAGCTATAAATATGTAACCCCAACCCCTCAGGTTGGCATGGCATTGTGTGAGAAATAAACAAGAAAATTGCCCCGACTCCTATTGTCATCCTCTCTCAATGAGAGTAAGAATTCAGCTACTAACATTCTTACCAGCCATTATGTCAAGCTTGACTGTTTTTTTCCCCTTCACTAGCTGTTCACCCTTGCATGTCTTGCAAAAATTCTTCAAGAAAATTATGGACAAGCAAAACAAGTTAGGTACCCAGAACCAAAACATGAACAAAAGAGACAAATCCATAGAATAGAAAGTTCATTAATTACTGTACAATCACATTGATTAATTTTATCATACACCTCTTGGCAATCATGCAGAAGTTTTAGGAATTACTATCCCAAATTGTTGAAGTGTCAAAGGTGTTCTTTGTAATGCTAGCCTTATCTTTTTCTAAAGAACCAAGTACACTCATAGGAGTGATGTTTAAGTTTCGCATTTCTCACCGACAACTATCAAAATAAGCAACTGTGTATCATAGCACTCGAGAGCATAACAAGCAGAACTTTACACATTATAACGAAGTACCATAAAACCTAAACTTGGAGGAACAAATAGACAATTCGTCATTGAAGCAGAAATGCACCTTCACTATTTTTCCACTTCCACCGCACCGAGAACAAGTAGATTCTAAACTCAATATACCCCTCTGCATGAATATCTGCATTCATATGATAACATTTTGAAGGTCAGAAAAGTAAACTATAAGTGACATACTCTGGAAAAAGTTTTTGTAAAAGGAGACATACCACACCGGATCCTCTGCAAGCTTTGCATGTTTGAGGTACAGTGCCAGGAGGAACACCACTTCCATCTGCAACAAACAAATGACAAATTTTGAGTCATAAAAATAGCAAATTAGGGGGGGGGGGGGGGGGGGTCCAACATGTTCCTGCATCAATGAAATAATAAAAAAGTGACAACACGTACTGCAAGTTCCACAGAAAATATCAGCCTCATATGTAATAGCTTTTCTGCAGCCTTGAACAGCTTCCATGAATGACAGTTCAACAGGAACCTACAGTTGAGAGAATAAAGACACTAAGCATTGTATTAACATGTTTGTTTAAAGCAAAAAAATTGTAAAGAACAATAAAACCTTGACATCTTGGCCTCCTCGCACGGTGAACGCACTGTCAAAGATCTGGTTGACATGACAAAAATATAAAATATAAGGCATGTACAATGGTTTGTACATAGTTAAAATACCAACAATAGGAATTACACATACACGGAGAGCTGGAAAGTGGTAAAAGCATTTCCTCCGAATATGAAAGGCTAGAATGATAATTATTTTAAATTCAAAGCACTAGTTCATTACATGTTTACATTATACATAAACACAGGCCTTACACTTAATAGCCAACTCTGTATAGTTATTTAAAAAAAACCACTTGTTTAGTTGTATTACAAAGTGCCAGGATACAAGGCAATCAGGCAAATATATCACATATTTAAGTTTGTAAATCACAGACCTCACGCATAACTTTCAACAAAATAAAGTGAATTATAATGACAACCTAAAAATGAGACAGGGGCAATTTACAGATACTAAAAAACCCAAGGACA
The DNA here is from genome assembly GCA_036346375.1 of Guadua angustifolia. Taxonomy (NCBI): domain Eukaryota; kingdom Viridiplantae; phylum Streptophyta; class Magnoliopsida; order Poales; family Poaceae; genus Guadua; species Guadua angustifolia. The sequence goes on from CM070521.1 coordinate 43,375,802, forward strand.
ATTGCTCTTACATCAGTAAAAATGTCACCAAATGGATGGCCACCGGGAAAACCCTGCCCCCCAGGGAAACCATCTGGGCCACCACCTGATGCTTGGCGCTCATAGGCTTCCGCTCCAAGCTGCCAAGTACAAATGTACGCATAAGCAATTAAAAAAACATATAATAGGAAAAGATTGGTGACTTAGGGAAATTAACGCTATCGTAATGGAAGCCAGTGTCAGTCTAGGTGAACAATCGAACATGAAATGTTAAAAAAAAGAGAGACAAAGACAAAGAACTTCTCATTTTTTTCATGATAGCATTAAGTCAATATATGGACAATATTTTCTTGTCATACAAAAAAAACATTAATAACCTGGTCATATGTTTCACGCTTATCATCATCCTTCAAGACCTGAGAGAAAAGCACAAAGAAATAGCAGCCTTTTAGAATAAATATGCCCTTTGGTACATCAAATGAAAAATAAATTGTTCCTACTAAAGCTCTGTACCTCATAGGCACGGTTAACTTCTTGAAATTTTCTTTCAGCATGAGTATCATCTTTATTAGTATCAGGGTGGAACTTCTTTGCGAGCTGGAGAAGCATGATCAGTTTAGTTTACATTTGACAAGCTAAATAACAAGAAAAAGGAGAAGAAACAGATCAACAAGCACAGATGACAGAATAGAAAATCATGTGGATTGTTGAATAAGCAACACACAGCTATCAATAATATAATGTAGTAACTAGTATTCTAGTAAAGCATGCAATTATTGTCTGAACTAACAATGAAATATCACTAAAAAATGATCCTCTAGACACACATTCCCTGTACGGGACTCACATGCTGAGGTTCTTTGAGAGGTAACTTTTTTTACTAGCCCAAAAAACTGTTTGGTGTAGAAGAATGTTAGCCGCTGGGTGGAACTTGAATATTTGTGCAAATATACCATTGTTAGAAGTATATGTATATATTTATATTAGTCCTTTGTATAGGTTGTTTTATGCTATTTGCTCTTGCCTTGTACATGACTACTTACGGCCTTTTTGGCCCATGGAAAAGAGTAAGTTCATTCCAAAACATGGTATCAGAGCTAGGGTTAGGGCTGGGGAGAGGCTAACCTCAGGCCGCAGCTGCCTGAGCACCGCCACTACCTTCTTTGCTCTGTTCCGCTTCTATCACGCACTGCCAGAGCCCTTTGCTCATCTCGTCCTGCTCGCGCCGATGCCACCATGCGTTGGATCCACCACCCTATGTTGGATCTGGTCGCCGCCGGCTCCTTGACCTCCATCGACGCCGGATGTGCCTCCCCAAGCCTAGATCCGACGGCCTCCGCAACAACCTACAAGCAACCCCACTGCCTCCAGCACATGAGCCTGTCGCCGCTGCAGTTGATGATGCGGCATTGCTAGCACCCTCTTGCCCACTTATAGCTCGCAAGCGAGCCGCACAATGTAGCCAACTACGCAACTTGGAACGGGCAGGCCACACAATGCAAAGCGCCACACCGCACAGTGCAAACCCGATGAGCTCCAAGCAACGACCAGATTCCCACCAGCCTTGGCTAGCTGATAGCCACTGCTAGCTCCTCCATCTCTATCCCACTCCCAAAGGTCGTGTTCAATAGGCGAACTCCCGAGAGTGGTCTGTACACCTGCGATCTGCCTCAACCGGCATCTCTAGGATCACCTCACCCGCGAGCAGCCTTGCTCGCCTCTACCAGCTCCGCCAGCTAGGCCACTTGTCGGTACCGGTGCCACCCTAGCTAATCCTAAGGTCATTGCTGCATTTGAGGATACTATGGAGATATACAGTCTAATCTCCATGCCTATGAGGCGGCAAGGTGATGAAGCTCATGCCATCGCAATCCTCATTGGGAGCATGACCGTTGACAACTCTTATGGACTTCACTGAGCGTCGACAACTCTAATGGACTTCGCCGAGCTACATCATCACAGTTGATGTGGGAGCATGTCTGGGCACAATATCAGCCAAGCAGTGAGCCCTCCAGCAGCTTAACGCTGTTGACGGCTCCTATCAGCAGATCACAGTGTAGCGCTAGATTGACTCTTTAGAACCGGATATCTGTCAGACTTGTCCCTACTATGTGCAAACCCATGATCACCAGGTCTCACTATCTCTAGAATTCCTAACACATCTTCAACCAAAGTTCGAGCTGGTTCATGCTCATCTACTAGCCCATTCACCACCCCGTCTTTGGTAGACGCACTCACTTTTGTTCATTCCGAGGAGACTCTTCATGGCATGACTCAGCAGCCATCTTCTAGCTGCCTGTACACTCACTACTCATATAGCTCCCATAGCGGTAGCTTCTACTACTGCTCCTGCAACACCGGTGGCTACTGCAAGTGCCTCTATTACTGTCCTTCACTTCAGCTAGTTTAGCATGATGGCCACACCTACCAAACCTGCTACTGCAGGAGGCGAAGCCAGGGCCACAGATGTGGTCGCTCTCAACATGGCTCTACTCAGTCAAGAGGTGTGGGTGCTCTAGCAGTTGGTCTCCCTCCAACGTCTGGTCGTCAACCCTACCTCAGGCTCTTTGGGTGCTGCTAGTTTGCCACTTAGCCTCCAGTCATTCGATCTCCCACAACAGGTATATAATGTCCATAGTTCCGTTACTCCAGTGCTTCCTCCACATGACACCAGATTCCACTCATCTTACCTTTGAGTCCCCAAGTTCAATCTGTTTCCATTCAGACTCCAGATGGTACTTCTCTTCTTGTTACTAGTCGAGGGACTGTCATGTGGGGCGCACGACAGCGCCTTGCCGGACGCGCGTGGCACATGTAACAACAGGGCTGCAGCAGGAGGAGGCCACCGCGAGTGGCTAAGTTTGGAAAGAGAGATTAGTTTCTATTTTTATTCCTTAAGACTAGGAGAGATTGGTTAAGGCCCTTGGCCATATATTCCTCAGAACCACACATTGAGAAGATTAAGCAAGATCATTATCTCTAATCTCCTGCCTCTCTCCCAACAAGCCGACGGCAGAGGGCAAACCTCACGGCTGAAGACGGACCGTGGCTACGAACTCAGAGCTAAGGGCCACCACCCTAGGTCCCGACGCCTTGACAACTCGGTATCGCTTCCTGCTGCTCGTTTTCACCCGCCTCCGCCAAGAATATCCTCCACTGCAAGGCTACCACCCAACCCACCCGCGCGCCACTATCGGCCATTGGCCGATCACTTCACCATGTCGAACCGACCACCGCCGATCTTGCCAACATGATCGCGACTCGACCACGATCGTGGCGCCCTCGCAGACGCCCGTGGCCGAGCTCCGAAGGAGAAGTCCGCCTCATCGGGCGTTCGGGCCACGCGGGCGCACCATCATGATCGACCACCAAAGTTCCAGAAGATGGATTTTCCCGCTATGACGGAAAACCGATCCGCCGCTCTTCATCAATCGCCGTGAGTCGATTTCCATCAAGAACGGATCATGGAGGAGGAGAAGGTCTGGATGGCCTCCTACAACTTGGAGGAAGGCGCGCAGATGTGGTACATCCAGGTCCAGACGGACGAGGGCACCCCGCCCCGGCGCCGCTTCAAGGAGCCGTTGAACTCGCAGAGGCCACCACGCGCTCGCTTCACCGCCGAATTGGCGAATGCCGCCAAGACGGCACGGCCGCCGAGTATCAAGATCGGTTCCAGCGCCTCCTCGTGGCCGCCCGCTGAAGAGGCGCAGAGGGTCCAAATTGTTTCACCGGTGGTCTCGGTACCGCCAAGATCGACGTCCAATCAGAACCCCCAGCCTCGCCGCATGACCATGAAGCTTGGCTCGCCATTCAATCATGGAGTAAGATACCGCCGGCCGCCAGAAGCGCCGACGCCGGCTGCCGGCTCGGCCGCCGCTGCCAGCTCGCCATACATTGCCGGGTGCTAAGGCGCCACCTCGCGATAATCACCGCCGAGGGCCGCCTATCAAACGCCTCACCCAAAGCGGAATAAGAAGAGCGCCGCTGCCTTGCTCATATAATTATGGCGACAGATTCACCAGGCTACAACTGCAGGTGTAGTACCGTTCCTCCTCGATGGTTTTGCGGAGGAGGACGACGGGCGGCCACGGAGACCGCCGAGACATGGGATCGCGGACGCGCTCGTGTTCTCCTCCAGTTCTAGCCGGTCGCCACCGACACGATGTAACCGAGGCTGCTCGGATCCAGATCCTCGTCGCTTTCTTTGGACTCGGCAGAAGACTCATTAACTTCATCTCGGAGGTCCGCCCTTCGGACCGGATCGCTTATAACACCGACCGCGTCTTCACGGCGATGGTCGCTAACGGCGAACGCTGTCGCGGCGTCGGCGTCATCGGCGACGACCGCCGACCATCGGTGGCGCCTCGTTCCTCGCCGATCTCTATGTCATGCCCTTGGCGGGTAATGGCGTCGCCCTAAGACTGGTGGCTCGCCGCGTTTCTACCGATCGTAGGGATTTCAAAGAATCGCGCGGCCTCTTTCACATACCAGTAGGTCGCTTGGCAGGGTCGGCGAGTTCTCGGCGGCGGCCGGAGCACGACCACGCCAGCAGCGGCTTCGCTTCCTCGAGGAGTCTTGGCGGATTTCGACGACGTTTTCGGCGAGCCGCACGGCCGCCTCTATCGCAGCCTGCGTGACTACAAGATCACCTTGGTGCCGGGCGCCACCGGTGGCCGTCCGACCGCATCGATATCTTCGCTGCACAAGGACGAACCGAGCGTTAATGTGCGCCCATGCCGACCAGGGCTTATTCGCAGCAGCGGCTTCGGCTGCTTCGCCCCGGCCCTCCTCGTTAAGAAGGCGGACGGCTCTTGGCGATTCTCGCCGACTACCGCTACCGAACGCCATCACCGCTAAGGACGCTTCTATTCCGGCCGCCGACGAGCTCTCGATGAACTCCATGGCGCCTGCTTCTTCACCAAGCTCGACCTCCGATCCGGCTACCATCAGTCCGATGAAGTCAAGGACATCGACAAGATCCGCGTTCCGGACGCATGACGCCTTCTTCGAAGTTCTTGGTCATGCCGTTCTCGCTATGTAACGCCTCGCCACGCTCCAAATCGCCATGAACGACGTCTTTGCGGCGCCTACCTCCGCCGGCTTGTGCTTGTCTTCTTTGACGATATTTTGATATATACGCCTCTCGGCGGACCACTGCCACCTTCGTTGCCCTCACGGTGTTCGACAAAGATCGTCTCTTCGTCAGCGCCCAAGTGCTCTTCGGCTGCGGACATTGCCGCCACTCGGGCACACCATATCCGTAGTTTCCATGTTCCCACAGCCATGTTTATAGGCTTGCTATGCAGCTTATGTCCTCGGGTCAGATTATTGACCATGATTGTCGTATCATTCTTGAGCCTGATTCATGCTGTGTTCAGGACTACTGCACAGGGACTCTAGTTGGTACTGACCCACGCTACCTTGATTCTTAGCACCTTTGGGAGCTCAACAAACTTCATCTTCCTTCCACTTTTGTTACCTCCATCAACCAGTCCACCACTCCTACACTGCCTCCGCCGCCACCACTTCCATCAGTTTTGCTCAGTGGAATAATTGGTTAGGTCACTTATGTGGGTCATGTCTTCTTTAGCTGGTAGTGGTGTTCTTGGGTCTGTTCTCGGTGATACTTCTTTTATCTTATATAGGTTGCAAACCTGACAAGCAAATGCATCTCCCTTGTTGTTCCAGTGACTCTGTTTCGGGTTGTCCTTTTGATTTGATTCACTCTGATGTATGGGGTCTAGCTCCCTTCATTTTGAAAGGGGGTTATCAATACTATGTGATATTCAATAAAGACTACTCTCGTCATACTTGAATTTATTTCATGTCTTCTCATAGCTAGGTTCCTCCTATTTGTCAGTCTTTTGCTACTAGGGTTTCTACTAAATTTGATTCAGCCATTCATGTCTTTCATGTTGCTTTTGATGGTGAGTACCTATCTACTGCTTTTTGTCAATTCCTTTTAGTGCAGCGCGCTTCCTCAGTGCTCCTATCCTGGTGCTCACGCTCAAAACAGTGTTTAGCATCATCGCCTTCTTAAGACTGCCCACGATTTGATGCTGATCTCTTCTATTTGACCTCATTTCTAGGCTGAGGCCATTTCTACTGCCGCCTACCTTATCAACTTATATCCTCCACTGCTCTTCAAGATTCTACTCCTATTGAGCCTTTCTACTGTAGGTCTCTTTAGTACAGTCACATTCGCGCTTTTGGTTGCATCTGCTTTGTTCTTCCACCCCGTGAGCGCACCAAACTGTCTGCTCAGTCAGTTGAGTGTGTTTTCCTTGTCTACAGTGCTAAGCACAAGGGTTACCGCTGCTATGACCTTATTGCTCGTCAGATATGCATTTCTCGTGATGTCACCTTCGATGAGTCTCGACCTTATTATCCTCATGACAGCACTTCCAATCCGAACTCCGTTGCTAAGTCGGTCTCCTTTCTGACTTTCCATGATCCTCAACTCTCCACTCCATTGGTTTCATCTTTCTATCCTTCCCCTCTGGCTCCCCTTGCTTCCCACCAGAGGATCCCAAGAGCTCTTTTGTTGAGGTCACCCCCTTTCCATTCCACTACACTCGTTGTCCCCATTCTACTACTCCCACATCAGCTCTGTCACCCTCCACCTCTACTCTTCCATCGTTGTTGGGTCCTGCTCCAGCATCTCCTCCGAGGTACTCTTCATGGTCAGAGTGTAATTCCGCGTCCTGATTGCTACGGCTTTAGAGCTTCTACTACTTCTCTTACTGAGTCTACCACTTATCGTGATGATGCATCTCATCCTGAGTGGTAGCTCGCTATGGGCTATGGCTGAAGAGATTGCTTCTTTGGAGCACACTAGCACTTGGGGCATTATTCTCCTTTCAGCTTATGTTACTCTTATCACATGCAAGTGGGTCTATAAGATCAAGACTCGCTTTGATGGTACCATTGAGTACTATAAGCCATATCTTGTTACACATGGTTTTCAGTAGGAGTATAGGTGTGACTATGATGAGACATTTGCTCCTGTTGCTCCTATGACTAATGTTAGCACTCTTGTTGCTATTGCCTCTATTCGGCGGTAGACTATCTCACAGCTTAATGTTAAGAATGCTTTTATCAATGGCGAGATGCGAGAAGTCTACATGCACCCGCCTAATGGGTATTCTATTCCTGATGGTCAAATTTATCGCCTCCATCGTTCTCTCTATAGGCTCAAACAAGCTTTTCGTTCTTGGTTTGAGCATTTCACTTCTTTGTCACTACTGTCGGCTTCTCAACCAGTGATCATGACTCTGCTCTCTTTGTTCACACCTCCTCTTGTAGTCAAATTCTTCTCTATGTGGATAACATGCTCATCACTGGATATGATCCTCACTATACTGACTTTGTGAAGACACACCTCGGTAATCAATTCCAAATGTCTGATTTGGGTCATCTTCACTACCTCCTTGATAGAGGTCGCCTCTACGCTTGATGGCTACTACCTCTCCCAGCTAAAGTACATCTAGGATCTTCTTGATCATACTTGTCTCACTGATCAAGGCACAATGGACACTCCTATGGAGCTTCACCTTCAGCTTTGTCCTACTAACGAGACTCCTCTTGAGGATTCCACTTACTACAGCCATCTTGTTGGGAGCTTGGTATACCTTAGTGTCACTCGTCGTGACATTTCTCATATTGTTCACATTCTAAGTTCGTTTTTGCTCCTACCCAACTCCACTACAGTCACCTCTTTTGAGTTCTATGATATTTTCATGAGACCATCACTCGGTGGTTTTTCTTCCCTCACTCCAACTCCTTACAACTTCAAGCATACTCTGATGTGACCTAAGCAAGCTAGTGATCATTCTGATCGTCTCTCTTTGCTTTTTTTTTGTCTTCCTTGTTTCTTCCATGATTACTTTTGTTAAATATGATCACTCATATATAGTCTTTTAGGTGAGCAGAGGATGAGGATGAGCGGGTGGGTGAGGCAGCGAGGTCGCGGTGGCCAGCAGCATCTCCCTACACTCTGGCGGTTGGAGCACGCAAGATCCAACTCCTGGTGATCGGAGCCATGCACAGGATTGGCAGCGGCGAGGCAAAATCCGATCAAATTGGCAGAGAACAGTGCGGTGGTGGCCTCCAAGCGGCAATGGTGACGTCGGGACCTCGGATTTGAGCATGGCTATGTTGGATCTAGCAGTGGAGAGGACAATTCCAGGCAGATCTAGCGAACGACAGGGTGGCGGTGAAGATGTCAGACCATGGATCCGGGTGTAGCTGCGATGGATCTAGTGGCGGGGAGGTCGGATCTAGTGAAGAATGGCGTGGCGGCGGCGGCGATGTCAGGACCCAGTGAAGATGAAGAATTGTGATGCTCAGAAAACGCACAAATCTGGTGCAAATCAAGATCGACGACATGGTGCCGCCTTCCTCCTCGAGCTACATGTCACGGGTGTTAGACTACCATCTATAGCATGTCCATGTATGGACAGGCGCCTAATTAGGGCTGCGCCATATTCCCTCTTGCCATACCTGGCTGGCGCATGCACTGCTATATATATGTGTACCAAATTAGGTGATAGTTTCCATGTCTAGAGATAGCTTACCATATCTGTTGTAATGTCTGCTCTATATGTATGACTTTCAGATCAATGAAGATCATTCTATTCTTCCAAACCTTACCTTCCTTCATGGTATCGAGCAAGAGGGCATCCAAGGTCAACCTCCGATTCTTCATAATCTAAGAAGACTTGCCACCAACCGCCAGATTTCCCAACCCCCATCGCCTGGCGCCTCCTCCTCAGAGTCACGCCTCCTCCACCCAACCTCGCCCGCTTTATCCACCATTAACGCCAAAACCCACATACCTTTCTCCCTTGTGCTTGATCCACCAAATTACTCCCGATGGCGAGAGTTGTTCGAGATCCTCGCGGCAAGTTCGGGCCAATGATCACCTCTTTGTCGCCAAGCCTTGGCGCAAGTGCCCGACGCCACATGGACAACCACCGACTTTCAGCCAAGTCTCTTCTACGCCTCAGGTCCAAGAGATTCTTGGCATCGTTCTTCATCGCGCGCCCGCCATGACATCCGGGAGAGCGGAGGTGCTCTTCCTAATAATCGCGACATCGCGAGCTCGCCCTGAGGCCGAAGTTTCAGACTCGCGCAAGGAGATCTCTCCATCCTCACCTACTCCCAAATACCAAGAACTATGCCGATTCTCTTGCCGATGTTCGGGCACCACTGTCATGATGACACGCCGTCTCACTCTCCTCCAAGGATTGAGCGAGTCCTATCGCCACATTGCTGCAATCATCAAGACCAAGGAGCCTCTTCCCTCCTTCCTGGCGGTTCGATCTATGCTCCTCCTCGAAGAAGCTGAGATCAAGACCAACAAAGCCTCCGGCGCCACTGCCCTCCTCACCGGCGTCCATGTGCAGTCTTCCTCCACCAACCACAAAGGCGCCAAGTACAAAGGAAGGGAAGGGCCGCAACAACTGTGGCACCTCCGTCCCGCGGCTTCATCCTTTCCCAATCAGCATGCCCCAACTTATGGCGCCCGCCTCCCGGCCTGCTGCTTGGCGCCTGCAGTTGTGTCCGCCGAATGCCTCCTCCGCCCAAGATCCTTGGCCCCGGCCTCGCAGAAGAAGTTCAAGAAGAAGCCTTCTTCACGCCGGTCTCAGAAGACTTTGCCGCTTCTTGTTCCTAACTCCTCCAGAAGAACAGGCGCCTTGCAAAGACTGCTCTCGCTTCCATTTGGTGGCGAAGCAAGATTCTCCGGGATCAAGCTGCCTCTCATCCAAGCGATGAACGCCATGACTCTCCAACACTCGACCGTACGTACCGGTACATGGACTCCGGCCTCCTCTCACCTTACCTCCAATTCCCAGAACCTCTCCACTCTCCACTCCACACCCTCTCCTCTACTCAAATCATTGTTTAAACGGACATCTCTTCCGTGGTTGCCATCGGGGACAAATGTCTTCCTACCACCAATTCGGCCCACTTCATTTGTCCAACGCCCTTGTTCTCCCAATATCATTGCTAACCTTATTTCCGTCAAGAATTTACTAAAGATAATCACTGCTCTATCGAGTTTGATCCTTTTGGTTTCTCTGTGAAGGACCTTCGCACTCGAGCCGTGATTCAGAGGTGCAATAGTTCGGGTGACCTCTACCCCCTTCGCACTACAACCACGCCAATCACCTTTGTTGCTGCCTCCTCCAACCAGATTGCTTGGCACCGGCGTTTGGGACATCCTGGCGATCAAGCTTTGTCCCATCTCGCCGATTCTTTAGCTTTGTCAAATAAACTTGTGCCGCATGTTTGTCACGCATGTCAGTTAGGCAAACATGTTCGCCTTCCTTTCTCTACTTCTGTGTCTCGCACAATAAAACCCTTTGAACTTGTTCATTGTGACTTGTGGACGTCACCTATCCATAGTGTGTCTGGCTTCAAATATTATTTAGTCTGTCTTGATGTTTACACATTATCTATGGACTTTTCCTCTCAAATTTAAGTCCGATACTTTCTCCACGTTACGCCATTTTCACGCCTATGTCTCCACTCAGTTTTATGCCACCATTCAAACTTTTCAGGTGATAATGGGCGTGAATTTGACAACACCGCAGCTGTAACCTTCTTCCTTAAATGTAGGCATACATTTGCGCTCTCCCGCCCATACACCTCCCAACAAATGGCAAAGTCGAACGGATTCTTCTGGCCCACCAACAATATTATCCGCGACTCTCCTTTTTCAAGCCTCCATGCCTCCTTCCCATCGGGTCAAGCTCTCCACACAAAGAACATACCTCCTTAATCGCCTCCCAACTAAAACCCTTCAATACCGCACACCCTACCAAGCCCTTCATGGTTCATCGCCATCCTATGCTCACCTCCGCGTATTTGGATGCCGTTGTTACCCTAACCTTTCCTCCACCACACCCCATAAACTTGCCCTCGCCCACCGAGTGTGTTTTCCTCGGCTATTCTCGCCAATCATAAGGGTTCTGGGTGTCTTGACTTGGCCACCAACCGCGCTATCACTTCGCAGCACGCTCGCTTGATGAGCTAACCTTCCGCTTGCCAGACATCCTCCCCGCCCCTAAGATACTCCTTTTTGATGCAGTCCCGCCGACGACGCTCAGCCTTTTCCCTCGCCGCTGCCCGGCTGGCTGGCTCTGCGCCGCCTCGCGCCATGCCGCCGCATGCTCGCCAGTGCCGCCTCGCCGCGCTTCGCCGCCTGGCCGGCCAAGGCGCCGCCCCGCCGCGTCTCGGGCATGGCCGCCAAGGCGCTGCTTCCCCGCTGGCTCGCATGGCTGCCAAGGCGCCGCCTCCCCGCCAGACTCGCCGCCAGCTTCTCCAGACCGACGACATGACTCGCCCGACCCGATGCAGCTGGTATGGGACCTCGACCACTGTGTCCTTCCCCATTCCCACCCGCGCCATGTCTTCACACGCCGCCCGCCGACGCCCATCAAGGCGTTCTCCCGGCGGGCTGGCCAAGGCTTCAGCCGAGGATGCCGCCCACCGCTTCCATCAGGCGCTCCTCCCGACGCCAGCGGCTGCCAAGGCTTCAGCCGAGGATGCCGCTTCCACCGCCTCCTCTCACCCCATGGTGACCGAAGCAAGGATCGGCACCTTCCTCCTCCGCATTGTTCCAGCTTCCATGCCATCATCGCTAGCGGTCTTTCTCCGTAACTAAAGACCTACTGCAAAGGTTCTCAAAGATCCTCATTGAAAGCGCCATGCTCGACGAGTATAACGCCTTGTCAAGAATCACACTTGGGAATTGGTGGCGCCAAGGCCAACATCGCTCTCCTAAGTGGATTTACAAACACAAATTCCATTCCGACGACTCGCCCGCCATAAAGCTCGTTGGGTCCTCCGTGGCTTCTCCCAACAAAGTCATTGACTACGATGAGACTTTCAAACCGGTGGTCAAACCCGCTACCATTCGGATCAGGTTTCCATCGCCGTCGACAAGGATCGCCCATCCATCACCGATGTCAAGAACGCTTCTCAATCTGCACTTTATCAAACGGTTTACGCCAACAACCGTCCGGCCGTCGATTTCGACCGCCTCATCATGTCCGCTGCCTCAACAAGTCAGCCAGACGGACTAAAACAAGCCCTCTGCCCGGCATACCGCTTCCACGGCTTCATCACTCACGGCTTCACCAACTCAAGTCCGACTCTTCATTGCTCATCTACCACTCCAAGAACGACACCGCCTACCTCCTCCCCAGACGCCGACGACATCATCCTCACTACCTCCACACCGCCCTTCTTCGGTGCTTCATCGACATCCTCAAGCAAGAGTTTGCCATGAGTGATCCTTTGATCTCCACTACTTCTTGAGCATTGCGGTCTCTCGCCCACGGATGGCCTCTTCCGTCATGTGCCAAGTATGCGCAAGAAGTTCTCCAACGTCGGGCATGTCCGACCGCCACCCTTGCGCCCACTCCCCTTGAAGCCCGCACTAAGCTCTCTCCGATGGCGGATGCCCGTCACGACCCTACCTCTATCGGAGTTTGGCGGCATACCGCAATACCGACCTTCACCAGTCGACATTTCCCATGCCGCTCAACAAAGCGTGTTTCTACATGCATGATCCGCGTGATCATCACTTTCACCGGTCAAGCGGATCCTCCGCTACTTCAAGGGCACACTTACCTATGGCGTTCAAATTTCACTCGAGGAGGTCCTCATGATCTCACCGTCTACACCGATGCAGATCGGGTGGTGTCCCGACACTCGGCGCTCTACTTCCTGGCCATCGGCTTTTCTCGCACAATCTCATTTCTTGGTCCTCCAAACGACAACACACCGTGGTCTCGCTCCAGTCGAGGCCGAGTATCGCGGAGTTGCTCATGGTGTGGCGAAGCTTGTTGGCTCCGGCCAACTTCTCCTCGAACTACACCAACCTCTTCGCCGAGCTACCATCGCTCATCGCGACAATGTCACTCTGTTTACCTCTCCACCAATCCGGTCCAACATCACAAGACCAAGCATGTGGAGATCGACCTTCATTTCGCTTCATGAGCGTGTTGTTTCGGCGAGGTCCGTGGTTCTACACGTGCCTACATCACATCAATACGCCGACATCTTCACCAAGGGGCTTCCGCCTCCGCCTTCCAACATTCAGATCATCTCACCGTCTCGGCCGCTCCCTGCTGAGATTATGTGGATGTTAGACTACTATCTATAGCATGTCCATGTATGGACAAAGCGCTTAATTAGGCTGCGCCATATTCCTCTTGCTATACCGGTCGGGCGCATGCACTGCTATATATATGTGTACCAAATTAGGTGATAGTTTCCATGTCTAGAGATAGCTTACCATATCTGTTGTAATGTCTGTCTATATGTATGATTTTCCTGTATCAATGAAGATCATTCTATTCTTCCAAACCTTACCTTCCTTCAACGAGGATGGCTCGAGCCACAGGTAAGGAGGTTGCTTGTTGATGTTGCTACTCTAAACTACCCTACAACTAAGAGATTGCCACCCTCGGGAGTGGAGATTGCTCCTCTCAGGGGCAGCTGCAGTGGAAGAGGACGGAGTCTAGAGATTGAACCTAGATCTCTAATACCATGTTAGATGAAGAGAAGGAGAGCAAATGTGAAAGGTTAGTTGTATTGCAATAGCCCAAGGGGCAAATATATAGAGTCCATGGACACCCAAGACTACACCCTAGAACACTTAAGAAATACCACAAATGCCCTTAGCATCACAAACCCAGTACAACTGATAATTTATGTGAAGGATAATGGCAGTGTGCCTAACCTATTCTACAGATGCCCTAAAAGTTGTGTATGACTAGCTTGTGCCCTTTTTTACAAATGGAGCTAGGTTGCCAGTAGCCATCAAAAATTGTTGAAAAGGCCATAGGGGAGCTAGAGCTTTTCTCTGCTCTAGTTTGAAGTTTAAGTTCTCCCAAAAAGGACCTGATTATCCGATCCAGAAGAAAGATCCAGCTAACACACAATTGTCAGGCATTATTGATCAAATTATAGTGCCCTCTCTGCACAAAAAATTAGGGACTAACAAAAGCATATGCTAGCATGTCAAACAAAATGTCAGACTTCTTATTTATTTAGCTTGGGCCACAGTTCATGTTCATCACACCGGTACAGTAATATTTTGAAGGAACATGATTCTCCAAAAGTTTAATCAAGTGATGTTCAATCAAAAGCATATCTTAATCATAGTTACCAGATTCGCGGTTTGATGGGTTTGCTATTCGGGTTCGGGGTACGCCACTCTACAAAAATAGGGTTTGTTAGGCGGTATACCTCTTTGTTTTGTGAATCCGAGATGGGGTTCACGAACCCGATGATACGCTAACTCGTGGTATATATCATATTTTTCTCTCGATGGAGATCAAAACACTAAGCAGATCACAGGGTTTTATACATAAAGAATCCTTACATAGCTGTAAAAGTTAACCTCATAAATCCTAAATGTATCAACATTAGAAAAAATAAATAAAAAGGAGAAAAGACTCATCCCGCTTCCGCCACCCCCATCTCTCTTAACGTCCTTCTCCATCGCTTGACTCATCCCGCTTCCGCCGCCCCCATTCCGCCTCTACTCCTCCCGACGTCTCATCTCCTCCAGCTCCCGCCATTGCCATCTCCACTTCTCCCACCGCCTTGTTCTTTCCTCCTCCGCATCACTGATTGCCACGGCCTCTACAACGGTAACTAGCGGCATGCCCCAGTGGCGACAGCATCCTCTAGTGGTGATGGAGGCGGCATTGGCAATGGAGGCGACGGCAAAGGTGATGGAGCCGCCGTCATCCTTCACTCTTGTGTACTCTCCTTTCTCTGTTAGTTTCCTTTGTCCATTGATTTTGGGTTCGCTTCCTCCACACAAACCATATGGCTCTGTTAGAGGTGCAGATAGAGTATATTGTAGGCGCAAGGAAAGGGAGAATCCGGTTAAGGCATAGCTGGCCCGGGTAATCTTCCTTCCTTTTGAGACCTGCAGTTATTAGTATCCCCTGTTTCTAGGCAATTAATTGCTTAATTAGTTAAGTAATCCTTCCAAATAGTCGGTCAAATTAGGAACTCAGAACTCTACCGAGCATGAATAAAAGGATGAGAATGAGAAGAGAAAAGACACGCTTTGTTGTCACCAAATCCTATCTCAGCGCTACTGCCGATAATCCCAAGGGTTCAGATAGCCAATTCCCCAATTCTCCATAACCTATTCCTGGCGCCACCACTCATGAAGCCGCGCCAACGGCCGCACAAGGGCGACGCAAGGAACACTCAGATCAACCGGTATCGAGCCGACCGGCCCTCGGCCAATGGAAGGGTCCAAGAACGCCTCACCAAGCTTGAAGCGACGTGGGAGACTCCGCCGATCAAATGCCCGCTTGGAGCAGATGATGGCGACCTCTCAAGATGTCGCCTTAAGCGACCCGCCCGAGGTCGGTTTCGGATGATCGGACGGAATCCAGCGTCGCCCGTGGCCGCAGGCGTCAGACACCACCTCGCGGGCGCTCGTGCGCCGACGACCGGAATGAAGACGGAGGCAGGCGCGATCATGCCGATCGCCGTTCGGCGCCACGTCCTCCTCGCTACGAATTGTCATCATATGACTAGAGCGAGACCATCGTTATGGTCGCGCCTAATGCGAAGTTCTTATGCGCTACCACGACCTTCCGGAGACGGAATACGTGGTGAGACAACTGGGAGCAGGATGAACGGTTCATCACGTGGGCCGACTTCTGCGACACCTTTATCCAGAGGTTCACACGCCATGCTTCCGCAGGTCCTCTAGAGGACCTAGTTAATCTGAAGCAGGGGGAAACCCATGTGGATGACTATGCTAAGGAGTTCCAAAAATTGTTGTCCCGCGCACCCCGCATGAAGAGAGAAGATCAAGTCGAGATGTTCAACGCGGGATTGTCTTCGACAATTGCGGCCGACGTGCGTCGAGGCAGACCACGCGATCTGGCCGAGGCGGTTGGCTTGGCGCGGGAGGCGGAACGCAGGGAGGAGTTGTGGATCGCCAAAGCCCTCCGATCCTTGCCGCCGGGAGCTCGGCACCGGCCACCATTCAGCAGCGACGCGGCTTTACTGCCGCCGCCGGGGCTCCGGATCTCGCCACTTCCGCCAATGGGCACCACCGAACCAAGCGGCGATCCCAAGACGCTGTCCCCATTTGCCCCGCTTCGCTTAGGTTCAGGAGGAGGGAAGAACATACCGACAGTCATAGGTTTCTTCCACCGCTTTCTACCCCATTCCCGCCGCCAAATTTTGATGAAATGGCGAATCTGCGTGCAAGGGCTCTGTATACAATTGCGACGAGGTATACGTCCGGGGCATCACAGAAGAAACTCTTCCTCCTTGAGGTCCTAGATGAAGAAGAAGAGGAGGCAGAGGAACTGGAGGAAGTAGAACCGGCCTTCAAGAATGGCGGCCGCGAGGTCCCACCAAAGGAAGCACTATGCAAATCAAGATGACGATTGCAGGAGAAGAGCTTTTGGGCCTGGTGGACAGTGGAAGTACGCACAATTTCTTGAGTTCACACGCAGCTAAACGGATAGGTCTTCCTCAAGATTCAGGGGAGGGGCAGCAAGTGCGGGTTGCCAATGGCGCCCATCTCCCATGCTTGGGCAAGCTCCAGAGGTGCACTTTCTTCATTGGTACACACTCCTTCTGCGCATCCTTCATGGTCATACCACTCGAGGGATTTGATGGAGTGCTAGGCGTGCAATGGTTGCAAGGACTGGGTGACATCAATTGGAACTTTGATTCCCTTCAGATGTCCTTCCAGCACCAGGGCGCCCAGGTGAGCATCCAAGGCCTCGGCAGAGCTCCTGAACCGCAGGTGCACATGGTGGCGGCAGGAGAGGAGGAGGCCGACACAGCCAACCTCCTAGCCGCTTTCGACGAGCTCTTTCAGAACCACTGGCTTACTCACGACTGCATGCGACCATCGATCTGCTCAAGGACGGAACCAAATTTTGGTGGTAAGGCCATACAGATATCCATACCGGCAAAAGGATGAAATTGAGCGGCAATGTGAAGAGATGCTTTCTCAGGGCATTATTCGTCCTAGCCGATCTCCTTTCTCCTCGCCGGTTCTGCTGGTCAAGAAGGAGGACGGCTCGTGGCGTTTTTGCATCGACTATCGGGAGCTCAACGCTCGGACAGTAAAAGACAAATTCCCCATCCCGGTGGTAGAGGAGCTTCTGGATGAGCTGCATGGCGCCAAATTTTTCTCAAAATTGGACCTCCGTTCCGGGTACCATCAAGTCCGGATGAACCCTGAAGATGTTGAGAAGACGGCCTTCCGCACTCATCATGCCACTATGAGTTCCTGGTGATGTCTTTTGGGCTCTGCAACACCCCGTCAACTTTTCAAGCCCTCATGAACGAGATCCTCGCTCCTTTCCTTCGGAAATTTGTTCTTGTGTTCTTTGACGACATTCTGGTATACAGCACTTCCCGAGCCGAGCATCTTCATCACTTGCGCATGGTTCTCGAGCAACTGCACCAACATCAGCTGCATTTGAAGCGCTCCAAATGTGCCTTTGTTCAAGGCGTTGTGAGCTATTTGGGGCATATCATCTCCGACGCAGGGGTGGCAGCCAACCCCAACAAAGTACAAGATGTTGCTCGATGGCCACCGCCAACTTCCGTAGCCGGCGTCCGCAGCTTCTTGGGCCTCGCGGGCTACTACCGGCGCTTCATCCTCCACTACGCGACTATCGCCGAGCCCTTGACCAACCTGCTCCGCCGCCAAGAGTTCACGTGGACTGGGGAGGCCGCCCATGCCTTCCAACAACTCAAGGATGCCCTGATGACAGCGCCAGTTTTACACCTTCCCGACTTCGACTCCACCTTCGTGATTGAGTGCGATGCTTCGGGCGTGGGTATTGGCGCGGTACTACAACAAGACGGCCACCCGATTGCCTTTCATACCGATCGTATTGGCCAAGACCATGCCAAGTTGGCAGCTTATGAGCGCGAGCTCATTGGCCTCTCCAAGGCAATCCGCCACTGGAGGCCGTACCTCTGGGGCCGACCATTCATTGTACGCACTGATCATGCAAGCCTCAAGTACCTCCTCGAGCAGGCCTTGATTACTCCTCCGCAGCAGCATTGGCTTAGCAAGCTGATGGGATTCGATTTCCTTGTGGAGTATAAACCGGGTAGGAGCAACCGAGCAGCTGATGCCCTGTCGCGCCTCCAAGAGGCTCGGCCGACCGCTTGGCGCCTCCGCCTGTGCCACTCGCCACAAGATGCAGCTGGGAGGAGGCCTTACGCCAGATTCGGAGAGCTGTGAGCTGCACAAGCAATTGCCGCAGAGCTAGCGTAAGCCTCGCTCGGTAGCGGGTCGCTTCACTACGCGACGCTTCTCCAACATGGGTAGCTCGTAGCGGGCTTGTCTTCCGGGAGGGTCGCCTCTTCATACCCGCAACATCGCCGCTCCGAACACAGGTGGTGGCTTCGGTCCATGATATGGCCCACGAAGGCATCACCAAGACTTTATCTGGGGCGCAGCAGAAGACTTCTATTGGGTTCATATGCACAAGATCGTGGAGGACTACGCCGCAACGCGCAAGATTCGTCAACAACATAAGGCAAGCACCTTGGCACCTGGAGGCCTTCTCCAACCCTTGCCTATTCCGCACCACATCCTGGCCGATGTGTCCATGGACTTCGTGATCGGCCTACCCAAATCACTTGGCAAAACAAATTTTGTTGGTTGTCGATCGCTTCTCCAAGCACGCCCACTTCATGGCTCAAGCGCCAGATTCGGCCGGTGGTCGCCGACTGCTTCTTCGATCGACAGCGGCTCCATGGCATGCCGAGACAATTGTGTTTGATCGGATCCGGTCTTTCTCAAGACTTTTGGCAAGACTCTTTCAACATTGGGTACTAAGCTTTCATGTCTTCCGCCTATCACCCACAGACGGATGGACAGACGGAGGTGGTCAATCGCACGATCGAGATGTATCTCCGTTGCCTCGCAGCGGACAAGCCGGCGTCATGGGTGAAGTGGCTACCCTGGGCCGAGTTCTGCTACAACACCTCCTACCACTCCGCCCTCCGCATGCCGCCGTTCGAGTTGGTATATGGCAGGCCACCTCCACTACTCGTTCCATATTGTCAGGGTGCCACTTCCGTCGACGCGGTGGATTGCAAATTGGTGGACGGGGATGATCTTCTCAGCCGTGCACGCCAACACCTCTTGGCGGCCCAGAACCGCATGAAGCAGCAACACGATCAACATCGGCGGGAGGTTTCCTTTGCTGTAGGCGATTGGGCATGGCTCAAGTTGCAGAAACATCGCCATCTCTCTATGCGCTCCACTCCCCAATGCAAGCTATCACCCCGTTACTTCGGACCATACCAGGTGATCGCACGCATTGGCGAGATAGCCTACCGATTGGCTTTGCCTGAGGCCGCCAGAATTCATGACGTCTTCCATGTCTCCATGCTGAAGCCTTTCAACGATACTCCTCCGACTAGCATTCCGCCTTTGCCTGAAGACGCCTCCTCTCCATCCCCAGAGGCTGGGGTCGCTACTCCTCTCAAGGTGCTGTCTCAAAGGTTCATCCGAGGGTGCCGTCAATTCCTGGTCCAATGGATGGATGAACCTCCCGAAGCGGCGACTTGGCACGACGCCATTCCGTTCAAACAATCCTTTCCGGACTTTCAGCTTGAGGACAAGCTGAATGTGGAGGGGGGGAGTGTTGTTAGAGGTGCAGATAGAGTATATTGTAGGCGCAAGGAAAGGGAGAATACGGTTAAGGCATAGCTGGCCCGGGTAATCTTCCTTCCTTTTGAGACCTGCAGTTATTAGTACCCCCTGTTTCTAGGCAATTAATTGCTTAATTAGTTAAGTAATCCCTTCCAAATAGTCAGTCAAATTAGGAACTCAGAATCTACCGAGCATGAATAAAAGGATGAGAATAAGAAGAGAAAAGACACGCTTTGTTGTCACCAAATCCTATCTCAGGCGCTGCCGTCGATAACCGGCCGGTGGCTCCGTATAGCCAATTCCCCAATTCCTCCATAACCTATTCCCACGGCGCCACCACCTGCGAGCTGCGGCCAACGGCCGGGCACAAGGGCGTACGCAAGGGAACACTCGTATCAGGCTCACTGCCGCGAATCAAATAGCACAATTGGGATTGCGGTTCGCTGGTGGTTGCCCCAAGTTTGGTAACTATGATCCTAACTAAGACAAAGTAAAAAATGCATACCACATAATATGCCTTCTTTATTTCCGACGCAGAAGCATTGTTGCTCACTCCAAGAACATCATAGTAATCCCTTACATTCACCCTCCTTGTCGCTAAAATGAAAGAAATGTAAGGTTTTATCATAAAACTAAACAAATTAAACATGGAATTCACCAAAACGGAAAAAAATAACAAAGGGAACCATACTAGTATTTCAAAATGACAAGCAAGTACATTTGAAATATCCACAATTGCATTACAAAAGAAGCAAGCTTGAGTGTCAGACATAAGACAAAGATAAGTATTGGTATCGGTAAACGGCAAAGACAAGCATAATTTTAAGCACATATATGGCATTCCATCTTTTTAATTTGTATAGCCATCTCAATTAAGTATTGTTCTTTTTTGAGATCAATGGCATTAGTCCAGCTTTACTAGAAAACTAAAGTCAAAAGTGCAGATAAAAGTAACAAGTATTGCTCTATCGATAGTGTAAAAATAGACAAAAACAAACCTTCACTTGATTGTTTGACACGATATCAACAAGTGACTAGGACTTTGATGATGCTATATTTGTGCAGTACTTTAATACGACCAACACCATTTTTAAGAATATAAAGTGGCTTGTGGCTACATAAACTAACCTAGAGCTATATGAAAAGGGCCTAGCTACAGATGGATAAAGACTTACTCTCTCTCTCTCTCTCTCTCTCTCTCTCTCTGTCTCTGAAACTTATATATTTGTATTATTCATAATCAAATGCATAATTAATATGGCAGTGGTAAGGACAGTTGGAAACATATTACCATTCTTCCTTTTCTCAAATAATGCTTCATGGAATCGCTATGTTGGCGTTTATATAAAGCTTGTTGCAGCCAAGATATCCATATTGTTTCATGCAAGTGACATGTGGTAGTGTCAATTATAACCTTGTATAGCTCTAATTGTCTAGCATTTTTAAAAAAAACAAAATAAATGTCATATTCATCATTAAGACGGATAGTTTTGCTTCCACATTTAAAAAAGAGTTCAAAGCTTGAATCTTCTTGGACAACAGGATTCGGTGTTAGTGTTCAACACAGGACTTACCAAGTTAGCATGGATACGAGTGACCAGATAACACAAAGTTGTGTCTTTTACTGCATAAAGAATCAAAGAAAAGCCATAAAAAAATGGTTTCCACGCCCACACAAAAGCGGGACTTTACCACTAAATCCCCTAGGAACTTAAATTAAGTTCTAACAGTACAAATGCTTGCTGGTCAGAGTGAAAGCAGAATGACAGAGCTAGTCGTAACCAGAATACTGCATCTTGGCTTCAGTTATAAGCTATCAAAATAGCATTAAATCTTGGTTTGAACTTTCAACTCTAATCAAATTGGCAATAACATTAAATTACACGATTGAACACATCAAATCCACTGGAGCACATACCATGGAACGACCTGCTCGGGCACCACCAGTTCGTGCACCTCCTCTCCCTCCCTGCCCAATTCACCGAATCAGCAACACACGAACACGGGCATCTCAAACAATTCACGCGAAGCGCACCGAACTTTAAGCGAGGCAACTCACCTGGATCGGGCAGCCACGACGGGACGCCCCACGCCGAGGAGGCGGCGGCGAGGTGGCGGGAGAACAGCTCGAGCTGGCACGGAGGTAAAGGGGTTAGCCGTGAGGGTTCGGAATTGGATGGGAGGAAACGAGGAAGGGGGTGAGCTCACTTTCGAGTGGAAGGTCGCTGCAGCGGCGAGCCTGGAGGCGGCCGCGCGCGCCATGAGAGCGGAGGTCGGGGAACCCTACTTTTGCACTGTGCAAGATGGCGAGCGGCGATACCGGTTGTGCGGGTTAAACCGCACGGACGAACGGGGAAGTGCGAGATTTACAGGAGTTTTATTTCTACTAGCAATAATAGTGCGCTACGCTGCGTCGTTTTGTAGATAATCTTTTGGTATGGACATATCATTTAAAGTAGTAGAATCATAGTCTTAAACCCATGATATAAGTTTAGATGGGCAAAGTACAGATATACATTCGGTGTGAACAACGGAGAAATATTATTCCGTTTATAGGTCTAAATGGTTGTATTTTCATTTTTTTGCGTAATTATGATCTCCTTGTTTTTTAAAAAAAAAGGGTCGTTAGGACCCGTCGGCGAATCTATGAACCGCTTTAAATCGTCGATCAGTGTTTCTTGTTTTTGGGCGAAAATCGGAGAGAGATATAAATATAATTTTGTTTGTATTTTTTTTTTTGAGTTAGGACCTGTTAGCAAACATATGAGCTGCTATAAAACTTTGACGAATCTGCATTTTTTTTAGAAAACCGCATTTAGCCAGGATAACGCACTACGTTACGTCGCGTATGATGATACAACGTGAAAAATTTGAGAAATCGTCGATTTTCGTTTTATATTTGTTTTAAAAAATAGGTCGTTACGATCCGCGGCGAATCTATGGGTCGCTATAAATCTTCGATTTAATCTATGTTTTTTTAGAAAACCGCTGCTATTCTGACATTGGTGAATCCATGGGTTGCTATAAATTTGCAACGAATCTGTGTTTATTTTGTTTGTATTTTTTTTGTGTTAGGACCCGTTGGCAAACATATAAGCTGCTATAAAACTTTGACGAATCTGCGTTTTTTTAGAAAACTGCGCTTAACCAGATAACGATTACGTTACGTCACAGCATTGACGATACAACATGAAAAATTTGAGAAATCTAGTTATATTCTCGCCTATATTTGTTTAAAAAATAGGTCGTTAGGACCTATCGGCGAATCTATGGGTCAGTTATAAACCTTCATTTAATCTACGTTTTTTAGAAAACCACTACATTTACCCATCGCTAATCCATGGATGCTATAAATTTGCGATTTAACTGTGTTTTTTTATTGTAGATGGAAAAGCGATGTAAACATTTTTCCCTGAAAAACGGAGAAAGGACCTAGACGTAAGGAGCAAGGGCCTGTTTGTTACGTTTTTGGACCTGTCCGCTATCCTGAAAAATTAAAAAGGGTTTGTTCGCGATTGAACTTAACGGGAGGGTTTTTCCGTAAAACGACGCGCCAAGGACCCAAACGCGATGAAAGGAAAAAAAACTTCCCCTTACAAAAAATCACGAAGGACCTATTTGTAATCCACAAGGACCTATCCGTAATTTAAAGAAATAGAGGGGCTTTTTTGCAAAATCGGCTTGGGGGACAGGTGGCTTACCTGGTCTCTCGGCAATTCCTTGCGCTATAAAGGGTGGAATCATTAAATGAGATGTCGTATAGATAAAAGTGGTGATATGATAATAAATTTATGAAGAAAGATGAGAGTTGAGTTTTATGGGATAAAACCTAGTGTATACGGTTACTAAGTGCTTTGAAACTAAGATAAAACCCCACTGAGAGCGATTTGTTTCACCTCCACATCTTTTTCTGGATCTTGTGTGGCCATATTATAGTGTGCTAGATATAATTGCAAGTGGCTACAACAATTTATATGGCACATTTGATCACAACACCATGCAACAATTAAATGTTATGTCATGCCTATGAAACTCCAAAATGAAATTGTGCATTGAGAGGTTTCATTCATCAACCTAAACATCTAAATATGACGTGGCACTATCGGAAACCGTGTAACAAAACTCTCCACTAAGAATGGTCTTAGGGCTTGTTCAGAGATTGGAACCTACCAGAAGCTGCTCCAAATGGTGCCTTTTTCGCATCGAGCTACTTTTAATTACAAGTTGGTGGTAGTGGTCTGTTCTCCTCTTTCCTTTCCGTGCATACCTATGAAACCATCATTGTCCCGATCTTCTATACATTGGCGAACGGAGAAAGTTTTAATTCGGTTAGATATGCATGCATGCGTAATCTGCGGCATATCGGACTCTTATATCAATCAGCCAATTCTATTTTCAAATTCTGCACAACCGATTCCTTTTTCATATACTGCACGCATACAGGTTCTGAGTTACCATATACCTTTGAGTTGCCATATACATCATTACCATTAAATATCTATTTGCATGTGCAGATAAGATAATCTTTTCTTTTTATTTAATCACATATGTATTTGATTCCGATCGGCTAGCAGCATGCGTACAGCCATGCATGACGCGACTAGATAGATTTGTATCTCTATCTTTACTAATTCTAATTATGAGTTGGTGGTGGTACGTTGAGAGGAGCCGCCCAGACTGTCCTCGGGTTATCGAATGTCCCGTCGTCCACATCGGAATTGGAGGTTAGCAACGGATCGCGGTGGCGCCAGCAGCTAACACCCAAGCCCAATAGAGACAACGCCACCCCATTCGATGAACTCGACAACCGTCCCCAGATTCCCAGATATGTAATCTTAACTCGCCAGATCGCTTCAAGATACGGCTTTCAATGCGATGTCAATTCAATTTGCATAAAGGGGCAACGAACTTGAAACCAAGCAACCAAACATGCACGCGAAACACCCGCACAAAGACAAACCCGACAACCACCAAACCACACTTAGCAACAACTCCAAGACTCTAAACCACACCGTAACTACGAATTTGACCAAGACTCCAAAATCGAAAATTTCGCATGACCCTCCTAGAACCTATGGACATCCACTCAACAGACAAGAAAACACAGCTTGCAGATATATATATATATCCAAAAGTAATGCAACAACCACAACAAAGAAGACGATCACAAATTAGAAACCATCCACGAGACATCGACAGAGACTTAAACAACGCATTTAAACACAATTTAAAAGGCTATCTATACAACAAAAGTGAATCAAATCGCAACACATTAGCAAAATAAAACTTCTCCTAAGTGTTCTCGCCTCAACACTTCCCAGGCGCAGCGATGTCGCTAAGCCTCTACTCGGTGTCCCGCCTGACCACCGAGAGGTAGTAAGGGCGAACTCGATCCGCCCACCGATCCTCACGAAAAACCACAAAGTCAAGCATGAGTACAAAAGGTACTGCAAGACTTACCCGGTCCATATATGACCGACTCCAAAGGAGATGCATGTGGCGGTAGCAAGGTAAACAGCTTAGGTTAAAAGTGCGAAATGCTTAACTTTGTTTCAATTTTAGTCATCTACTCAAGTTTTTCTCAATATAATTAGCGCTTGTAACAAAGACCTACCTCTAGCATGATATTGTAATTAACTGAATGTAAAGCAAGTCATCTCATATCAAAATTTAGCTCAAGCCCAACGGCGAACCACAAGTTCAAGTTGTTTACTACGCAGAAGAAGTTCGACCAAGCGTGCTCATATCCGAGAGCGCGGCAATTCAATCGCTTAATTAACCCTCGCAGGAAGCATTGATCGCACGACACTTACCACAAGGGCCTAGTGTCAACCCTCCCAATCATACCCAATCATTGCCCTCCTCCATGTCCGAAAACCTAGCACCCTCGAGCAAATTTCTAAGCCCGGCTTGGCGCCGAGAGTCGCCTAAGCCTCGCCTCAACCACGCCCAACCACGTGAAGTTACGGTCCATCGATTCCATATGAGAGAAAGAGTGGCTTACCGCACTATAATCGGCATCGACCAACCGGGTGTGCTCAATCTTATTCCACTTACGGATCGGTTCTTAATCGACACATGACGGGCTACACATTTGAGTCTCCGCACCCAAATGAACCAACTCCCCGCCTGGGTCCACAATTCATTTCTTTCCAAAACCTTTCCCAATTCCAAGCCCGACATAATGTAGTATGTGTGTAATGATAACAACCGCAAGTGATGTAACCCTCCGTCACTTGGCCCAACCCCGACATCTAAGCATTCTAAGCACGGACTCATTAATACCCATAGTCTAATTCAAAAGGAGATATTCGATTTAATACAAGGGGTGTACGTGCAAAGAAATAGGATCTATTCCTATCCCACATGGCAATTCCTAATGCAATACTTAACATTTCAATTAATCACATTATTCTCAAAAATAACGATACATAAGGATAAACATGCTTAGGTGCTTGCTGCAGCTTCCGCCAGATCCTCAACAAAGAACTTGCCCACCGATGTCCCTCAACCACGGCCACGCCACCCTCCCATGTTTCGTTTTCTACACGCCAAGAAGTGCATATGAATGAGATGCATGCAATGCATATGAGATGGAATGAGAATTAAAGACGACAATGCAAGCACTCATTTCAATTTAAGAACAAAAACTACAATGCTACTCTCTATTTCTATTCTATAGCACAAATCTGAAAATAACAAGCACATTCCTCTAAACAAGTATAACTTTCATTTGGCTAACCCAAAAATGACTTCTTGGACTCGAAAAGACCACAAGAGGGTGATCTAACATTACCATGCATCATAACATTCAGAAAATAAATTTAAAGTTTGCAATTAAACTCTGAACTTTAGCTCCAAGGTCTGAATTTTCAGAAACACCGGTTTCAGGACAGCATGTATACAAATGACCATAACTTTTTGATCACTTAGCCAAATTGAGCAAACTCAGAGCCTACACGACCATAAGACATAGACCTACAAATTAGCTTCAGCCAATCACTCAGATTCTGCCCAGGTAACTCCCAGTTCAGCCAGCAACAAAGGGCATTTTTCAGAGTTCAGTAATTTCAAAGTTTCAGACAGCATGCACAAAATTCAACATATAAATTGCTATACTTAGTAGAATTGAGTAAAGAATGACATTTTTACAATCTACAAGAAATTTCCTAAAACTCCACAGGCAAAATTAATTTCTAATTCGGCCTCTAACTAATCCTTATTCACAGCTCAAGTTTCTACCCGAAATCTTCAGCATTTTCAGAGCAGCAAGCACTAAAATAGACATAACTTTCAGCTGGATTAACGAAATGAGGTGATTCCAGTTGGAAATGAAAGATAACTTGATTACCCACAACTTTCTCTACAGCCAACCTAGCAGGAGATGCCCAGAATTTTCTCAAATCGGCCCGAAACAGTAGCTAAAAATTCTGCTCGAAAATTCAGAACTTGCTCCAAACCCTAGATTGATTATTCCCTATTCAAACCTTGATTCTCCACTCATCTAAGCCCCCAATACATCATGGCAGCACCCAAGACCAGGAAATAACCCATCAAAACCTAAACCCTAGGGAGCCTTACCTCAAGGAGTGGGAGGGGAATGGAGGGGGAGCTGCACTTGGAGGAGGGAGCTGCTGCCTTGGAGGGATGGAGGCGCCACCAATGGAGCTGCAGTGGAGGAGGGCGCCAGGAGAGGCTGGAAGTGGCGCTGCCAGGCCTGGCTTGGAGAGAAAGAGGGAGGAGTGCAGCTTGGGGAGAAAAGAAAGAGAGGGTGCGGCCGAGAATGGAAAAAAAAGGGTCGGTTCGGTTTTGGGTGAGGAGGCAAGAAAATGAGGTGCCGATTTGGTTTGATGCGCCAATTCTTTTGTGCATTGCTCACTTGACCCCACTAGTGACAAAAATGAGAATGGCTAAGTCCTAAAATTGTTAAGCTCTTAATTTTTTTTTGCTAAGTTTGGCAGTTTAGAACCTTGACTGAAGTCGGAAATTGATCTCAAATGCGGCCAAAACTCGGTGGGCGCTAATGTTAGCCGCAGAAGACGAATTCGAATTTGGGGCCATGACATACGTCCATTCTCCACACTCACCGCGACACGTGAGCGCACCCGCGTGGCTGAGTGGGAAGCGGGCAGTGGCCACCTTGGTAAATTGGATTGGATTATCCCGCCGCAGGAGGTAGATGAATATGCATGACTTACTTATTGCTTTCCTTTTCTTCTATTGATCTGGCATTCAAATCGGCGGCGATTGCTTCCGGTACTTTTTGGATTGAATTAATTGATTCTCTTCCGAAGGAAGTAGAACTCCGATTCATACAACTGGGTCTCTTCTCACATTTTTTCCTTTTATTGCCTTCCTTATTCAACGATTTTCTTAATTCGGATTCCATAAATATCTTCTCGGTTGCTGAATCTGTATAACCCCACTGCTTCTTAGCTCTCCTGTAGATGTGTTGAGTTTATCCGTTAAGTGAAGATAATAGGCAACCTTCTTGATCACCAAGGATTAGATTGTTGTTGCTGTTCACCAAATCAATTTTTGAAAAAAAAAAAAAAAAAAGAGGAACAGACGGTGCTCAAAGTCGCCATATGGCCCATATCATGACCAACGCCAATGGCCGCCGCTAGGTCATGACCACTTTGGGACAAGGGCAAAGGTGCGACGCCCGACTATGGCTTCTGCCCACGTGGGCCGTGCAACTGTTGGGCCGGAAACCCATCCGTATGGTCCACGGGCCACATGACCCTGTTAGTTTTTTTTGTTCCGAAAAAAACAGAAGAAAATTATAAAAAGGAAATTTTACGTTTTAACACCTATGGTTTCCTATATTTGGGAAAATAGTTAATAAATTCTGAAAAAATTATATTAAAATCTAAAAACTAAATTTTTAGGTTTGTGGACTTCCATAAATTTATTGAACCTTAGACTTAGCACATATTGAAAGGAATGAAAGCCTCATATCTTTGAGCTTATTTTTCTTGGCATAACCCCATGTTTATTCATGCTGAATTTGTTTTTCTGTTATCCAGTAATTCTGAAAATTACTTGATAATAAGCAGAAAATTATGAAAAATGCTTGAAAAATTCTAAAAAATTAAATAATTATCTACTAAATACATATAGATCAAACTTTACTGATTCAAGAGTAAGCATACAATATATTGATTTTACTGACAGTAAAATGTAATCTTGCCTACATATAAGATAAGTGGAACATCACAAAGAGGAAATTTACTAAGCTTGTTCTAAATGGCAATAATTATCCCACCTAGGTAATGGATGCCAAGATTAATTTGACAGCTTGATCTCTTAGAGCTACTATTTTTCAATCTAAAGCTGGTACCGCTGCTTTTCCCGAAGTCACCAGTGTGTGGCTTTACACTTCCTAAGGCACCTTCTCCTCGTGGACCTGAAGGCCGAATATTTGATAGAGGAGAAAAATCATCAATAATTCTACTGACCATAACATAAAAAAACTACTAACATTTTTAGACCTGAAGACTTCTTATGCCCTGCTTGTGTTAAAGGGAAACTCATAATTAAACCTTCTTATCTAAAAGTTAGAGAAGAATCACTAAATTTTCTGGAGAGAATTCAAGATAATATTTATGGACCTATATAACCCCTGTCGGGCCCTTTAGATAGTTTATGATACTTATAGATGCTTCTACTAGATGGTACCATGTATATCTCTTATCTATACCCTCACAATTATCATGAAGATAATGTTGCTTGTGTTGCATAAATGCAAATGGATTATGTGAAAAGCAATATCACGAAGCATATTATTTTTTAACTTTCTATCCTCACGAACTCAAGAAGAATGGTGAAGTAAATATTCTGTAAACTAAGTCATGTAAAAATCTAGTAGATTTATTCAGTAAATCTTTGCCAAACATATAGTTTTGAAATATATATTTGTGGAATTAGCATGAGATGATTTAGAGGTATACATAGTTTAGGGGGAGTAAATCTTTAAACTATGATCCTTATCATGATCTTGAAGATATTACTTTAAATCCAGAAAATTATAAAGTTGCACTTTTTCCTTAGTGGGTTTTTCTTAAGTTTTCTTACATGAAGGTTTTAATGAGGCAACTAGTGTAACAACACAGCGTGCAAGTACAATATACTATTTTCTTCATCTCTTTTTCCTATTGGGTTTTGGGAGGAGTTTTTTTAATGAGACATGTGCATTATGCGGCATTCGCCCGAGGGGAGTGTTGAGATATGGACGGACTTGTAGTCACAGTTGTCCAAATATTGTTGAACTATATCTCTGTGTCGGCGAATTCAAATCTATCTCTTGTTTACTACTACTATAACTATAAGTATGGCATCTCCTATGTACGAGAGAATCAATCTAATAAAAAGAGACATCTGTTTTGCCTCCCTACCTCGTCCGTGCTCCCTGTTTTCTTTACTATGCTATTGATACGTTGTGGTTGATCAAGAGCGAATGACATCGTTTTACAATATGTATTACCTCTCTTCATTATATCTTTAGATAGTACATTTTACTGTAGCTTATGGTAATAAATAATATTAGAAATATCTAAAAGGGTGGGGTGCATAAGAAAAAATAGCAAAAAGTCATCTTAAAATTGTAGAATAATATGTATTTAGGAATAAAATTTAAAGGGATAATTCATATTATACCACTCCAAAAGCTGGCACTTGAGGAAATGCCACTCGTTTTCTGGACCCACATGTCATTGAAATAATGAATGGTATTTTATGAAGTGATAATAAATAGAGTGATATCCAAATTTAAAAGCTTGAATAACATGTATTTGTGGTTTGGGAACGGAGAGAGTATATAGTTGGACTAACTGAATTAGGTCGGGCTGTCCCTAGAAAGGTTCACTTATGTGTTCGGTTGGTAGGATAAGGTTAAATAAGATAGAATGATCTTTTATCATTTAGTTCCATTGTTTTGTACGAATGGAATAATTCAACATCTATAGAGAATATTTCTCAAATTTATATCCCATCATTTAAGATAAGATAATTTCATTCAAGTAATCAAACATATATATAATATTTTTCTTAAACCAACTTATACATATATCACTTGCTGCATCTAACCAAACACACATTTATGGGCAGGCCCAAGACGAGAATACATGCACGTACTCCAAACCATCCCGTCCGTCCATTCACACGCTCCCGCATCTCAAAGCAAACTCGCACACGTCGTAAGTTAGCAGCAGTCCCAGGTCGAACTCACAGGTCAGTGCTCAGTCAGACAGAAGCCCGACCGTACCTTGCCGGCGGCGGAGAGCAGCGAGCGTCGAGCGGCGGAGGCGGCAGATGGCGGCGGAGAGGAAGTGGAGGTTTGCGATGGTGTGCTCGTCGAACATGAACCGGAGCATGGAGGCGCACTCGCTGCTGGGCCGCGCGGGGCTCGACGTCGCCTCGTACGGCACCGGCACCCAAGTCAAGCTCCCGGGCCCGTCGCTCCACGAGCGCAATGTATACGACTTCGGCACCCCCTACAGCGTCATCTACGATGACCTCCGCCGCAAGGACCCCGACCTGTCTGTATCCCTTATCTCTCTCCCTTGCTTCTTGGAGTTGTTTTTTTTTTGGGGGGGGGGGGGCGGTGTGTTCTTTGTGATCTTGCTCTTGGAGAGGCTTTTCCTTGGGTTGATTTTAAGAAGGTGGGGAGTTTTCGGGGGTGTACTGTAAGCTATCTGTTAGGGCCTGCCCGTTCGATGATTTTGGATGGGGTTTTTGAGAAATTTAGGGTGGGTTTGATTTGATGTAAACAGAGATCAACAGTGCAAATGTTTTGCAATCTTTGGGGTTTCCTACCCTGAATTTGTTTCCCTTTTTCTTATTTCCTCATTCTTGGACTTAACTCCCGATGATTTCGTTTGAAATGCCTCTCAGTTCTTGCGCAATTCTGATCCAAAGACATATAATCCGTAGTGAATTGAGCAGAAATGTTGCAGCATCGATGGGGTGTTTTCCCTTGTTTTTGGGCTTGTGTGTTCTTGGAGCTCTGATAAAACTAGGCACTGGATGTTTTCTTGGTAGATTCATCTAGCTGACAAGTAATGCATTTTTGTGCTGATTGTGGTGACCCATCCAGGTACAAGAGGAATGGCCTGCTGCCAATGCTGAAGAGAAACACCTCTGTCAAGCTGGCGCCGCAGAGGTGGCAGGACAATGCCGACGATGGAATGTTTGATATGATACTCACCTTTGAGGAGAGGGTCTTCGACTTGGTCATTGAAGGTAACTGATAGGAACTGGGACATGATTTTGGTCTAGAAAATGCATCAGGCACTAACCATCGGAAACCTGTTGGATTACATGATTACATGGTTGTGTAGGCACTCACTGATGCTTGGATTTGTTCCTGTGCAGATATGAATAACCGTGAGCAGAGGCTGCTGAAGACCGTGCCGATAATCAATATGGATGTGAAGGATAACCATGAAGAAGCTGGTGTTGGGGCAAAGCTTGCTTTAGATTTGTGCCAAAAGGTATTCAAGTGACATCACATATATAGTGTATAAAGCTATTCCTTCCATTAACTTGTTAGTCATTAATCTGGTTAGTCTTGTTTGGAGTTGGATTTTGTAAAATCGTGTGGTTGCTACTGATACTGATGAAGAGATTTGTAACACCCTTACGCCCCCAATCACTTGGGCTGAGAGTTAGTTCAAATAAGAAAATTACTAAAATGGTGATGAAGCTCGAAACACCTAAATCTCAATGCAAGTTTCTAATTTCCCACAATCTAGCACAATGAATCAAAACTCAAAAGAGAAACATATTCTTGTCGACGATATCCTCCTAGGCCTACACGCCATAGTAAGTACACCACCTAAATTATCTTATGAGATCCTAGCTGCATAGCCCATCCATGCAATTAGTATGGCTAATTTAAGTGCACGACAACCAAAGGAAAGGTTTCATTAATTTACCACTTTTATGTCAACTAAAAAACATTTATAATGAACAAAGTTCACCATTAATAAACATCTACTAGTGATCTGGCCTTGTATCTCAAAGCACCATTTGGGTGAATGGAGTGGATATCCACACTCTAAATATGGTTTTTTTTAAGGATATGCCAATCCAAAGGTTGGCATTTCAGGATATGCCATTCCATGTCTCATTGACACGTGGCACGCACATGATTGGGGTGGTGTACCTTGAAAATACATCCAATTAGTCAATCCAAGTATAACAATACTACTTCATGGGAAAAATATCTTGCCCCTGCCAGCCTGGCACTTTAAAGCACACCAACAAAGATAACATAGGTCATTTATACCTGTACGGATCACTACAAACACCCAACCATTGTGTCCAGTGGCGTATGCACCAGGGGTGCAGGGTGGGGCTGGAGTATCGATTCCACCTGCTGCACCCCTAAAAAACCCCAAATTTGCAAATATCTTGAGTAGAACATCAAACAACATTTCATAATCACAATTAGCTGGTTTGCTAAGCAAAAAGACATTTTTATTCTATATAAAACATTATATCTTTATTCTTGGTCAAAATATGGACAAGCTAACATTGTATGAGTCCTATAATCTGTCAAATGTACATTTAGTTCACTCAGTCATGTCATGTCCCATGAGCACCGGCTCCTTTTCTGCTATGCGTATGCCACTGATTATGTCCACAGCGATTCACATCTGATTCTTTGTGTCCGACCGACCCTAAAGCAATTTCTTAATTTGTTCCTTGATCCCCAAAGAAACGTCTTCAGGGTGCCCTGTCCTGAAGAGTCTACAAATTTCAATTGTCTGGCCTTTTCCAGTGGTGGCAATAAAGTCGGAGCGGGTTCACATCTTGCCTCAAGAAAGCAGGTGGGGGTAGTTTTAAAGTTAGTCACTTAGTCCTATCTCACCAGCAAGTGTGACATCCTACTGCAAAGCATAGAGAAATTTATCCTAATATGTAAGAAAATAATACAAGAATACATGAAGCAATTAAGAACTTGAAACAAACAATTGATGGGTTTAGGATGAAGGAGTATTCAAAACAAGGGGTTTGAGGATATTTGGCGAGGATTTGCTGATTCTTAATTTAATTCACATGCATAAGTATTTCCCACTTCAAATCATTGTACATTCACTTTATATCAAATTACCAACTTATGGCTATCAAATGGTTCCACAAGGATTTGTCTCCAATCCAGACCTGAGCACACATTTGACAAGAACAAACTAAACATGCAGTCATGCATATGTTCACCAATTTCACTAGTTCAAACTGAACTCCTTACTCTAGCTTAAACCAAATGTAGGCATGTTTTGTTCAGTTTCACTAACTCCCAAGACATGTGCAATCTATCCAAACATAATTGAAATGCCAAGATCTCATTTAGGATCAAAAGAACCATCATACGTGTTAAACAAGGGAAATTTCAGAGGTCCTTTACATTATCAAATACACATAAAAGCACCTTCCATCAACACAAATTTTACTCTGTAGCATGGTAAAATTAATATAGGGCACAAATCCCAGCTGCACATCTAATTAATATTTGAGAATATCTATAGTATATTCACCCCATTGACTTCGTTTTGGTCACCTTTTTTCGGTACTCATGAAACTAATGCAAACAAATTACAAGAAGTATGAGAGTAAGTCATTTTTTTAGATTTATGGAACCATGCCATCCTAGTACGAATTATGCATGTATTAAGAAAAATCATGGAATCAACACCATCCCTCGCTTTGGGGGACAATTCCTCTTATTCCCCATCCCATGTGAGACCTCAAATCCCTATTGGGTCCCCACCACCCATTCGACATAGCAAAGCGGAACATGATAGTCAGCATTGCCACCTCTCATTGTGAATGTGAAGATAACAAACACACAAGGGAACACATTTGATTTACTCTATTTCATTCTCTCCAATAGATGGAAAGCCTCTGCTATTTTGTTTTGTCCAATATATTTGCTTCCCATTGTTTCCACATCGGCAATACATTTGATCTTTCGGCTTGCATTTTCCTGCAGCTCAGCTTCCAACCAGGGTGTGTAGATGGCCCCAACTCAGTCCGAGTCCAGTAAAACTCCTACTGGACCAGCCCACTGGAATCCCTCTCTGCGCCACATGTGCACGCATGCGTGCGCACACAAGAGAGATGCGCCAAAAAAACAACTTTTTAGTGAAATTCAAACTGGGAACCTCGTCCTCGATTATAGGCCATCAGCATAACTCCATTAACAACCGACGCCCATGCCTAGGATTGTATCAAAGAGGTGAAATGAAATTTATATTGAATTATCTTAAATATCTGAAATCAAATTTGTCCTTCCAGTCATACATGTTATACCATGGTAAAAGGAATATTATACAT
This sequence comes from Guadua angustifolia, assembly GCA_036346375.1. Lineage (NCBI taxonomy): Eukaryota > Viridiplantae > Streptophyta > Magnoliopsida > Poales > Poaceae > Guadua > Guadua angustifolia. The sequence goes on from CM070521.1 coordinate 43,410,816, forward strand.
ATGGCCCTGCATCCATGCCCATCGTGATCAACTGATCTTATACTGTGAATATTAAATGCTTAAGTTTTACCTTTTCACTTCAATATTGACATTGATATTCCATTTATAAAAACTCAAAACCAAGTATTTTGGAAATGAAAACACAGTGTTCTGTTTCCTCATAAAGTTTTGTGGTCAATCAATTGTATAGTACAACATACCTGGACACCTCTCTGTCACTTGAAAAATAACATAGAAATCCCCATAAATATCCTTTTTGGAGTTTCATTTTTCTTTAATGATGTGGTTAACTGTGGTGTGTTTTGAGTATTTATTTTGTTTCATAGTATAGTTTCCTGAAAAAAAAATCTTTGTTATACAATGCCTTTTTGCTTTGCTGCTCTCGTATGCTATCGATAATACGCTAATTATCTATGTTACATTACATTTGTAGATTACAAATTTACAATAATATCAACATCTACTGATGGTATAGTGTGTGTTGTAAATGGATTTTGTGATTAATCCTTGCACTGTTGCAATGCAATATTGGAATGTAGAATTTGATGTGTTTATTATTTTCCATCAAGTTTTTGTTCAGAGGTTCCTGCTACCATATTTCTGACCTTAGTTTGTGTGTGGTGGGTATGCACTTCTCTAAAGTGGGACTGCTTAAAAGTTTGAAACGAACTAATGAAGTTATGAATGTTTCTGTTGAATGACGAGAAGTTAATATATATCTTCTTTTTTTAGTTTGAAGGAGCGGAAGATGATTGGGAGGAAATTATTGATGACCTGATTCCTGCGTTTGAGAAGCAGCACAAGCGGAAGCTCACATACAACATCGCATTCTACTAACTTCTATACAGAGGCAGAATCATTCTTAAAACACTTAATGTGTGGATGGTTGGTAACTTGGTATTCAGGAAATTGTACAAAACTGAGGCAGCAGCTGGATTACAGTGTTGCTCCAATTCCTTGCCAACATTTTTAAAAAAAATAAAAACGGAACTTTACAAAAGGAAGTATGTTCTATTTTGCTTTACTCGTGTGATGCCAGAGGATAGAGATGATGATCTTGAAGCCATCATCTCAAAATCATGCGGCATCTGGGTTCCGATTTGCTTTAATTGCTTCTACATATTTCAGTGATGAATCTATGAGTGGTACAAGCACATAAATATGGCAAGTATTAGCAGTCGGATGTTCGATCACTGTTCATTTTGTCGAACGCTGCTTGCAACATTTTTTTCCCCACATTTACAACATTTTTTTTCAATATGTGCAATATTTTTTTCACGTTGACATTTCTACTATTATCGAAGGAAAATGTTGCACGTGTGGGAAAAAAATGTTGCATATGTAGGGAAAAAATCGGACGTCCGAACACAAGTTATTCCGCATAAATATTGGTGTATTTTTTGGAGTTAGTAGCTGTTGTGAATAGAAGATCCGGCAACAAGTGGATGACGAAGACTGACAGTGATGAGGTGGCCGCCCCGGAGTAGGGGTGAAAACAGATCGGATACGGACGGATAATAGCTCTATCATATTTGTTTTCATATTTCTTTTCGGATGCGGTTACGGATACGGATAGTCCGGATACGAATACGGATACAGATAGTATCTAATATAGATACGGATCTAATACGAATCAAATCGGATACGGTTTCAAATATTTATCGGAACATGATAACCCCTTAAATTGTACATAAAAAATCAACAGAAACACATAACTAATTGATTTGATCAAAATATTATTGAAAATTGAACAATTGTAAGCATTTTTATTCACTTAGACAATAGTTAGATACCATGTCGCAAACAAAATTATATAAGGTTTAGTTTATCGCACACATACAATTAGTTCATCATGCACATAGATTAAAACACAAAATAAAGGTAATCCTTGCTTAGAGATATAAATAGAAGCAAACACATAACACACAAGTTTGATAATACTTAGATATCATATCTCTAGGAAAAGTATATAACACTTACATGTAATGACTCAAGATTTATATTCTTAGTTTAATTATGTTTAAAATAATAAATTATGTATTTATGAGTTTTTATACATTTTAGCTACTTATTTAATATATTTTCCTATCAAGAATAGGAGTTTTTGAATTTTTGAGAAAAATTAAAATCTGATAAAATCTTGAAAATAAAATTTTAAATGTTATATTGTTACTGGAACTTTGTCAAAAAATTTCATAATTTTTGGAGTTGGTTTGCTAAATTTAATAATTGAAACTTGCTTTAGAGATTAATTAAATTAGAAAACAATTCTGAAATTAAGAAACCCTTTTGGGCCAAAAGAGTAGTCTTGGCCCAGCCCATATATCTATCCGGATATTCGACCCACCATTATCCGGATTATCCGAATCAGATTCAGATCCGACGGATAATGAGCTATCGAATCCGTGATCCGTGATCCGACAAAAAATATTCGCACTGTGATCCGATCCGACACTATCCGATAAATATCCGATCCGACATAATCCGTATCCGAAAATATCTGGATCGGTCGAAAAATATCCGAACCATTTTCAACCCTACCCCGGAGTAGAGATTGCTCCTTCCATGGGACTACTGCAGTAGAAGTGGAGGGGTCGGGTGAAGAGGTGGCGAGAAGAGCTGCTGAAAAAGGCATAAGTGTAATGCCGGTAAAAACTCTAATGTTAGGGTAAGCAGCACAGCAAAAAAACAGAGACAAGATTTAACGTGGAAAAGTACTTGCAAAAAAAAACCATAGGGAAACAATCCACTATAACGTTTCGATGATTACAAATACAGGGGTTGGTTTATATAGCCAAAAGAATTTTAGTTGTAGAAGATTTGGATTAACAACCTATTTGGACAAAATTAAAAGATATGGTAAGTTGAGATGTTTGAGTTATCTACAGTAAACCTCCCCTTAACTCAAAATCTATAACGAAATTATTTTCAGAAAACCTTAAAGGGTAAAAATAAGCACTTAATACAAGTGTGTTAAAAGTCCAAAGGACTACCGAATAAGAAAGATTGAAACAGTTAATCCAAACACCTATAGTACAAAAAAAACCACAAAAGTTATAAAAGACTAGAAAGTCTTATCCAAATACTTTTCATGATGCAAGATTGAGCAAATCACCGGCTATAACAAAGCAGACGAAGAAATATAGGTCTTCAATGAAACATAACCCCAATAAAGTCTGAGTTTGTAAAACTAACATTCTGACACAAACGCTCAATCATTAAACGGCATAAGCTAAGACATCACCTGTGGTGCTGGGTAGATAGCAATGAGCACATAATATAGACTTTTGATATGCTCCACTTGGAACATAAAATTCGGCAAACTGTCGACTGAAAATCCATAATATGGTTGAAATTGCTTAAAAAATGTCAATATGAAGAAAATTCTCGTGACATCAATAGAGTATAAATTGCAGTAGACCCCTTATATCAAACAACGACAACAAAACGAGAAACAATCAAACAAACACCTTCTTGCACTTTAACCTTCATTTAAAATCGACATTGGAGCAAAACCTTCACTAGAAAAATTTCGAAGAATATAATGCTACCATCAGAGTGCCGTCAAATTTGAAATTACCGTTGCCAAAACCTCCATAGTGGATGATGTATTCAAAATGGTGAATAAAATACTAAAACAATGGTGATGAAACACTAAGTTTCAACTAACGATTATAAAACATTAAATTCAATTGTCTCCTCAACTGATTTTTTTTCTTCTAAAGTAGGTGATAAAACATCAAAGAAACCAACAACAAAACATTGAAGAAAACCGATGATGAAACGTCGAATAAATTATCAAGAATATGCATAATGGTCTTAAGGTGCTGCCGAAGGCATTGGAGTCCGGCACGAAGAAGCCGCCGTCGAGCACGAGCTCTGCCTGGTCGCAGGCGACCTTCCTCTCCACGATAACATCGAGGCTAGGTAGCTCAATGGTGATTGTCATCTTGAACCAGCCATTTCCATGCAGAGGCTGATGAATATGCAAGCTTGTTGCAACATCAAGAACGGCAGAACGCCGGCGGGATGAAGAGCGGCACGTCCGGGTTCAGCGACGAAGACAACACGACGGCGCTCATGCTTCTTCTTCTCTCTTTCCTGATCAGGTCAGGTAAGATCCGATGAGAGCAGACCATGCCGATCAGTGACAGCAAAATCGCAGACCTGCCGCAAAAGCCCGAGGATCTTTAGCAGGAAAACCAAAGAAACCGCGAACTCTCCCGATCCGAAAGATCTGGCCATTGGGAAACGTAGATCCGAAAGCTTTGTTAGTGTGAGCAAAACGGCAAGATAACAAAGACAAGATTTAACGTAAAAAAACTATTACGAAAAAAGATCATAGAAAACAATCCACTATAACCAGTGGTGGAGAGAAGGGGGGCTGGGAGGAGCCTGGCCCCTCCCTCCAACGAAACAAAAAACTGTGAACACCCAACGTCTCAACTTTGAATGAAAGGCCCAACGTTTCAACTCTGAAGTCTGAACTACACAACACACATCAGCTAAAAAAAAAGGCCAAATGGCCCATGCCCATTGCCCATCGGTCTTCACAATTGGCAGAGGCAACGCTGCGCGTCCGATGGAATTCCAGACTTCCAGTCTGGCCGTTCCGATTCAGTCGACAGTCGATCACTGCATCTAGAAGAGGAGGACGCCCGACGGCCGACGACGACGGCGCGACGCTCTGCCTCTGTCTGCACCGTGAGTCCGTATCTGCGTAAGCGACTTATTCGGTTTTCTCTAAACATGCTACGTACGTCCAACTTAGAGCAAGAATTAGTAAGAAATGAACTGAACTGTAGGTTATGTATCGACCTATTGTATTTGTACCTTAGCTAGTTAGCTTGGTAGTTCTAGCACATTAGCTAGCTCTGTCAATGAATTTCTTATCTATAGTTAATTCTATTCCAATTATTTTTGAACAACATAGTAGGAGCACTGCTATTTTGCATTAGTTGGTCGGTTCACGGTTGGCCGATATGAAGACGAAAAGGATGAAGACAATTCATTCTTTCTTTAAGAATGATGAATCAAGCTCGTAGCCTATCATAGATAATTCTTCTAATCCAGAAGAGGTGGAAGCTACTGGACTTCCTAGTCCAATTGGAGAGGAAGCTCCTAATCCAATTGAAGAGGAAAATCCTAAAGTGGCAACTCCGGCTAGAATTATAACTACAGCATATGAGAGGGACCTAGGAAAAAGATGTCAAATTTGGGAACTTCATCCTGATAAGCAAGATGAAGCGTGACGATTTTATATATCTGAGGGTCCATACCAGCCATTCATGATAGAGTACCCATTTAATGAATCAACAAATCATCGTCGTCGATTCCAAAGTAAATGGTTCATAAATTTTCCTTGGTTGGAATATTCACCTGAGACAAATCGTGTCTATTGTTTGCCTTGTTTTCTCTTTTCCAAAAAGCCAATTGGAAGATGCGGTTCAGATGCATTTACAGTCAAAGGATTTCAAAATTGGAGGAAGGTTAATGATGGAAAAGAATGTGCTTTTCTAACTCATATGGGTCAAGATCCCAATTCAGCTCATAACTACTCGGTTCGGTGTTTGGATAATCTTAAGAATAGCATGGCTCATGTTGACAATGTGATTATGAAGCAAACTAAGAAAATGATCGCGGATGCAAGACTGCGGCTTAAGACAATAATTGATTCTATCAGGTAATCAATAATTTCTTTTCACATGACATATGCTATTTCAAGAACTACAATTGTTATCATTGTATGTGTAAAAATCATTTATTGCTGGTGGTTAACATTTCAAGCATGCTCATTTAGAGGCCATGATGAATCTCCAGAATCCATGAACCAAGGAAATTTTCTTGAGATGGTTAAAATTTTGGCTTCTTATAACAAGGAAGTGAATGATGTTGTTTTAGAAAATGCCCCAAGAAATGCTAAGTATACCTCACCAACGGTCCAGAAAGAAATTCTTAGCCTATATGCTCGGAAGGTATAAACATCAATTAGAGAAGAAATTGGAAGTAGCAAGTTTTGCATAATGGTTGATGAAGCTCGAGATGAATCCAAGAAGGAGCAAATGGCAATAGTTCTTCGTTTTGTTGATAAAGAAGGGCATATAAAGGAGCGTTTCCTTGATCTTATTCATGTGAATGACACTATTGCATTAACACTGAAGAACTCCATATATGATGTCCTAACAGATAATAACTTGAATGTGCAAGATATCAGGGGACAAGGTTATGATGGGGCGAGTAATAAGCGGGGAGAGTGGAATGGATGGAAGGCTTTAATTTTGCAAGATTGCCCTTATGCATATTATATTCATCGCATGGCTCATCAATTTCAGTTGGTTCTTGTTGCGGCATCATGGGAGGTACATGTTGTACACAACTTCTTTCAACATGCAAATTTTATTATAAATGTTGTTAGTTCTTCTCCTAAGCGTAATGATGAGTTACTAGCTAATCAAGCAGCTCAAATTGCACATGAGATTGAATTAGGAGAGCTTGATACAAGAAGTGGAGCAAATCAGATAGGATCTTTACAAAGAGCAGGAGACACTAGATGGAGTTCTCACTATAGGTCAATTCAAAGTTTGAAAAAGATGTTTGCTGCTGTAGTATCAGTCCTACAAAGTATAGCAAATGACCGTTCGGTCTCAAAATATTCTCGAGGAGATGCTGCAGGTGCTCTTAAGATTCTTATATCATTTGATTTTGTGTTCATTCTACACCTGATGGAAAAAATCATGAAGATCATTTATGTGCTATGCCAAATACTCCAACAAAAATATTTGGATATTTTAAATGCAATGGATTCTGTGTCTAACACAAAGGTGTTACTCGGTGGGTTAAGGCAAAATGGTTGGGAACCTCTTTTGGAAGAAGTCAAATGTTTTTGTGTGAAGCATGAGATTGAGATGCCTGATATGAATCACAGGTATGTTACCCTCCCCAAATATTGAATTTCGAATATACATTACATCATAAATTCATGTTTGCATTATACTATTATAATATAAGGTACCCTCCCTCAATATTTAATTTAAATGCACTTTGTAGGTTTGTTGATGTGACCAAATCTCGCAATAAACATGATAACACTACAACGTTACATCATTACAATATAGATGTATTTAATGTTGCAATAGATCAACAATTGGTTGAGTTGAATGATCGTTTTATTTCTCAAGTGACAGAGCTTCTAACCCTTTGTGCATCTTTGGATCCAAGACGAGATACATTTGACATGTTAAAGATATGCACTTTGGTAGACAAGTTCTATCCCATAGATTTTTCTAGTCAAGAAAGAGCTCAGTTGGAATATCAACTACCACATTTTCAACTTGATGCATGCAACCATCCAGACCTACAACTACAATGTTTACCATCTCTCGCTGATCTAACATATGGACTAGCTAAAATAGGGAAAGCTTCTATTTATCCAATGGTTGACAAGTTGCTGCGATTAGTCATCACTTTTCCAGTTGTAAGATCAAGGATGAGCCTAGAGGGGGGGTGAATAGGCTGTTCTAAAATTTTCTATTACACTAGTCAAGATTAATATTTTTAAGCACAATTGACAAGTAAGACAATATCAATGTCTAGCAATTTTAGTGACTACCAACTAAAATTTCTACTCAATATATCAATGGCAACACAAACAACACAATGATGATCAATTTACTAGAGACAATGTAAGAGTAGAGTCTATGCAAACCACAAAGATGAACACGCAAATTTTATCCCGTGGTCTCGGAGACTTGCCTGCCTCCCCTACTCCACGCTGCGGTGACTTGAAACACTTCAAGCCGGCTCCACTTGCTTGAGCCTTCCCGATCACTAGTGATAGCTCTTCCCGCCTCGGGTAGGCGAGCCGAGCCTTCACAATCGCCGGGTCTTCACACAACCTCCTTTGTGAAGATCACCGAGCCTCACGCCTCAAGCCGCCTAGGAGGCGGCAACCTCCAAGAGTAACAAACTCGACGTGGGCTTGAACCTCAAAAGTGCAATCAATATGGCTCACTAATGCAAATGCACTCAATTCTTCTCTCCAACACTCTAGAATCAAGACTTCAATGCTCTAATGAATGGAGAGAGTTGCTAGGGCTTAGAATGTATTCAATGGAGTGACCAACCTTGTTCTAGCACAGTGGGGGGTATTTATAACCCCACCCACTCAAACTAGCCGTTATTTACCTTCATCTGCAGATTTTATGCCACGGCAGTACTACCGCCCTCTAAGGGCCTAGTAGTAAGACCTGGTCAGTAATAAACTATAACGGGCATTTAATGCGCCGACACGTAGTCACATAAATGATTTTATATGTGGCCAGATTACGCCCATGGGGTGCTTGAGTACCTGACCGCCGATCGCAAAAGGATACATTCTCGAATAAAGCTATCAATAGTATAGGTCGTAGTATCAAGATTTTGATTACCGCCCAACCCAAGCGGTAGTGCTTGCCGATGGATTTCAAAACCCGCCCTCGAATATAGCTATCGCTAACGAAGCCCCTAGTATCAAGAAATGCGATTACCGCTGATGCACACTAGAGTTGCCTCCATGCAATTTTCAGATTTGAACTTTTTCTCGAATGCATAATCTAACAAATGAACTAATGAGCCATATTATGCATATTTTTCAAGTTCCATGCCCAAATCAAGTCCTCTTGATAGTACGGCTACTAACCTAAAAATCCGATCTTTTCCCAACTCCGAGATCGGTGAAAAGGCTAGAAAATACTTCTAACTTTTATACCTTCACTTCTTTAGCTTCTTTTATGCTGCATTCTTCCATTTTTGCACTTGAAGCCATCCAACATCTTTCGAGGAATACATTTATCCTTTTTCCAACTTACTTGCACAAACATCGTTAGTCTTTTTCGCGTGATTGTCATTAATTATCAAAACCATAACCACATGGGGGCCTAGATGCTTTCACCAGTGTCAATTGCAACCACTGAGCGAGCTTTTTCAGCCATGAAACTTGTCAAGACCCGCCTTCGAAATAAAATGGGAGATGATTTTCTTCGACATTGCCTGATAGTCTATATTGAGAAGGAACTAGCAGCAAAGATCACTTCTGAGGAACTTATTGATTTTTATGATCTTTTTGGTAGTCGTAGAGCTAAATTTAAATTAATACAAATGTGAGATGTGACTTCTCTTATTCATAGAAAAACAATGAAGATTATATATATCGCTATAATATTTTTTGGTGTCCAATTGGCCCCCTCTATGTTTAAATCCTGGCTCCGCCCCTTACTATAACGTTTCAATGATTGACTTATATAGTCAAAAGAGTTCTAGTTGTACAAAATTTGGACTAGCAACCTATTTAGATAAAATCAAAAGATATGATAAGTTGAGATGCTTGAGTTATCTCCAACACCTAACCATAAAAACTTGGCTCTAATAGCATATTATAAATAGCACTTGTATTTATCATAAAACCAATATAGTCAAAAGAGTTCTAGTTGTACAAGACTTGGACTAGCAACCTATTTAAATAAAACCAAAAGATACAGTAAGTTGAAATGCTTGAGTTATCTCCAACACCTAACCATAAAAACTTGGCTCTAATAGCATATTATAAATATGCACTTGTATTCATCATAAGACCAATTGACAAGTGGGTAAAAAAGAAAAACCTATATAAGACAATATGTCAATATCTAAGACAAGATAATATATGCTTAACAGTAGGTGTAAATCCACGAAGGGAAGATACAGACATAGACCAGAGGCAAGCACTCCGGTGACGCCGACCTAAAATCGTGAGAAATGCATGTAAATGTTCAGGCGTCTTAATCGAGCAGCTTTCCCCGATTTTGACACGAAGTGGACGCCCGTCAGTAGCGTTTTGTTCTGTTTCCCTCAAGTTCTTCGCTTTGACCGGCCGGAGCGCCCGTTTGTAAGGCGATCGATCATCCGCCGGTGCCAGAGCGCTGTGATACGTCGAGAGCTCTGACTTGCGGTTTTGTCTCGTTTCATGGTCAGGTTGCTGCTTGTCAGCCGGTGTTTACCACCATTGCCGTACCAGTTCTACTGCTGCATCTGCCGCCCTGGTTTTGGCGGCTCGATTTGTTCGCTTTTCGGTCTCTGAGAGCTCAGCGCTCCTCCCCTGGCTGACGATGACAGTGAGGAGGGGAGACCTTAATTTGTGGTTTGTGAGTCTTGACCTCCCTAACCAACTTTCATTGTCAAAAGGGGCCCGAGGGTTTATGTGGTAGATCAGCGGTTAAGCTGCACTTATGTTTGTTTTAGTTGTTGGAATTGGCTGGGATTAATGGTTTGAGAGAGAGAGAGAGAGAGAGAGCTATTTTTGACTAGGTCAAAATTCTCTGAAAGAAGGATGGGTCTCTACTCTTTAGACGTGAGTGCATAGTTATTTGTATTCATTAGATAGGCAAATGTATTCTGTAATTGGCTCATCTCACCTCTGAAGTTAGCAATGTTCAAGAACCAAAATGCTACAGCTCTGTGTGAAATCTTGCTGGTTTCTGTCCAGACTCTCGAATCCAATAGTCACTCAAGCCAGCAAACCGGCCGGTTTATTTCACATTCGAACATAACTAGGTAGTGTCGCGCGCGATGCTGCGCCGCGAGGAAAAATTTGGTTCGAGTTTTTTGTAAATGGAATTTGCGGAACTACAGTTTTTTTTTCAAAATAATCGGTGGAAAGACCTATTTACAATTTCAAATTTTTGCAAAATAACCGGTGGAAGGACCTACGTTTTTTTTAATTTTCGAAAGAACTGACGTTTTTTTTTTGCAAAATAACCGGTGGAAGGACCTACTCGTGACTCCAAATTTTTTAAAATCCTCCGGGCCGAAAGAACCGGCGCCTGCATCGAATTTGCAGAACTATGGGGTTCTTTTTGCAAATTAACCGTGGAAGGACCTATTCGCGATTTAAAATTTCTTTAAATCTCCTGGGTCGAAAGAACCGGATTACGGGGTCTTTTTTTGCAAAATAACCGGTAGAAGGACCTATTCGCGATTTCTAATTCAATGGAAGGACTTGTTCGTAATTTGTAATTTTGTGGGGGGTTTTCTAGAAAAGCGCTGAGTGGAAGGACCTGTTCGTAATTTTTTATTTTGCGGGGTTTTTTTGAAAAAGCGCTGATGTGGCGGTCCTCATTGCGCAAGGATTCTTCCACGTATAATATAGTGACTAGAATGTTTTCGTCACGTCGCGCGCGTTCGCGATTACGCTAAAACGAAAGATCCTTTTCGTGAAAAATAGTTAGAATAATCTAAACGTAATTACGTCTTTTTTGGCATTTATTTAGGATCCTTTCACGAAAACTCCGCGATCTTGTTGAATCAAAAGGTCTTTTTCGTAAAAAACTGCCGAAAAGGCTTACACGTAACTACATTTTTTTAGAGGCGCTCAAGGAGGGAGGACACAAGGCGCGCGATGCCGCTCCCGTAAAAAAAACTTGACCTGAATTCTTTCTGCAAAAAAATACAACTTCACTTTTCCGTGGGGTTCTTTTAATTGGCCGCGATTGAGCAAAATCGAAAGATCCTTTTCGCAAAAAATAACTAGAATAATCTAAATATAATTACATTTTTTGGCATTTATTCGGAGTTCTTTCACGAAAACTTTGTGATTTTACTGAACCAAAAGGACCTTTTCATAAAAAACCGCTAAAAGGACCTAAACATAATTACTAATTTTTCTTCGGCATTTATTTAGAGTCCCTTCACCAAAGATTTATGATTTTGCTGAACCAAAAGGTCCTTTTTGTAAAAAATCGCCGAAAGGATCTAAATGTAATTATATAATTTTTTTGAGGGGCTTTGGATAGCGCTGACACATGGCACCGCTCTCCTTGCAGATAGTATTATTTGGTCAATCTGACCGGAAACCTGATTAGACCCGTCTTTTAAGGGGCATTTAATTTGCACACAATTTGTTCAAATTGAAATGGTGGTACAAGTGTGGAAGAACACACAACTAGAATATGACATGCATGTCCAAGACGACACTACACGTGTATACATCTTCTAAAAGGGAATCTGTTCCTTTCTCACCTCTATATGATGCCTAAACATATCTGCATGCAGACCCATTAGCTAAAGAACAGATAACCAAGCCAATCGTGTCAAACCATACTTTGACTGAATGGTGAGCAATCATATCTATCCTTTCATTCCTAGATAGTAGTATGTGTGATGACTACTTACTTCCTGCCGTTCCTTGACAGCTTAAGCTCTAACTCGGCATAGTTGAAGAAGAGGATAAGCACTCATAAGTTCATTCAACTTAAACACGTACCATGCTGCTGGAGTGCTAGTGTGTGATCTTATTTTGTCTGACCAAACTAGTGGACATTGCACGAACTACTCCAGTCTCCAATGGTTATGGTTTGATTCTGAAGCTGATCAGTTTAACTAGATAGTATAGCGTGCTACGCCGCGCCGCACAAATCTCACTCTGGAGTTTTTTTATGCAAAAATGGTAGAAGGACTTAAATGTAATTTGAAATATTTCGAGCTTAAAGAAATAACCAGATCTAAACGTATTTTTAAATCTTTCGGGTTTAAAGAACCGGCACCCGAGTTGAATTTGCGGAACTACGGAGTCATTTTTGCAAAATAACCGGTGAAAGAACCTATTTACGATTTTAGATTTTTTAGAGGCCTTTTTACAAAAAAAAAATACCTTGCGGCCTGGTTGTCTCCAAATCTTATAGACATAACATATATATTATTTGAAAGCAAGACGAAAAGAATTATTCTTGTGCCTTGTCCTCTATATGTCGGCAACCCCTCGGAAACTCGAACCCTTTCACTTGACATTTTTTATCAATTCTTTATAGGAGGATGCTTAGTTCAATTGAGACACCCTTGCTTCCTTTCTGAGTTTTTTTTTTAATTTTCCATGTATTAACCTAACAAAGAAAATATATGTTATGTTGAGAACAGACCCAATTATTGTTTCAAACTTGACCACCTTTCCAAATTAAATTTAGAATATTTAATACATGTTGGTAGCCAAAATGAAATGAAACTGTTTTATTTTTTTATTTGTCACTCATTTTGTTTTAGTGTCGATGCAACGGCACGTGCGCCATTGAAACGTTTACAATGACACCGTGAAGACTGAGAAAATGGAGGAGTTATCCAGGGACACGTGGATGTGAAGCTGGCCGAAAGTTAAAGGAATCCTTGGCCTACATTTGGTCGAAAAGTGAAAATGAAGTCTGGTACGGTGGAATCCATAGCTAATTTAGCCTTTCTGATTTTTTTTTCTAAATCTAGCCATGTACAAATAAATTAGAAAAAATATCCTTCTTTTGAACCAGAGAAACAACGTCACATGATACGTGTCACCTACCATACCCGTGTATCGCGTTAGGTGACTAGGTCGACGGTACCCGGGCAACCGCGACAGGAGCTTGATGTACAGCGATACTCGAGGTCGATAGAAATAAGAGCTATGGTACTGACGAACTTTTGTAACAGGTAAAAAGTATAAGTGTCGGTGCTTTTACCGTCGAGAGAAAAGTTATATTTGTAACTTTATTTGCAGAATGAAAAAAAATATGCCAGATGTCCAAATAGAGGAAAGCTTCGGTAGGGCGAGTATATCTCGTGTGTGATTTGACACCCTAAATTCTAGGAATCTAAACCTCCCAATGTCTTGACCTTGTGACACGTTGCCACTAAGCGGTGAGTCCTACTTTTGTTGGAAGGGGACCTACTTTTATAGCTAAAGCTAGAAGCATTGATATATGTACGTTAGTTACTACTACTTGTAGAAGGTATTATACCCTATTAAAGCTTGCAAGTTTTCGACTCAACCCCGCTGCCACATGTCATTCGTAAAAAAGCTCCTGTGTTCTTCGTATTACGGATAGGTTCTTGTATATTACGAATAGGTGCTTCGTGATTTTTTGTGAGGGGAATTTTTTTTCTAAATCGCGTTTAGGTCCCTCGTGCGCTGTTTTACGGAAAAAAGCTCCCGTTAAATTCAAATCGCGAACAAGCCCTTTTCTAATTTTTCGGGATAGCGGACAGGTCCAAAAACATAACAAACAGGTTCATGCTCTTTACGTTTAGGTCATTTCTCCGTTTTTCCCGGAAAAACAGTTTTCGCCACCAGAAATATGTGTGCAGCTCTATCTCTAGACTTTTTCCCCATATCGATTTTCCATCTCGATCTCTGATATTTTTAAAAATATGTATTATTACTCGGTGAACGCGTAGAGTGTTAGGCTCAACAAAAGAGGGTTATCATCTCTAATAATTTTTCGCCCTTTTTCCTCTAGATTATTTTCCCACCTCGATTTTCCAACTCGGTCTCCGATATTTTCCAAATAATTCGTCGAAAGAGATCTTTCTACAACTCTATCTCTCTATTTTTTCCTCCGTAACTTGGTTTCTGCTATTTTCCGGAGTGAGAAATATGTGCACGGTTGTATCTTTATAGTTTTTTTTGCAATTCGACCTGTAGTATTTTTTGAAGCATGAAAGAATTTGGGTCAAGTTTTTCTGGCGGGCGCGACATCGCGCGAGTTTTTCTGCCGAGCGCGGCATCGCGCGCCTTTTGTCCTCCCTCTTCAAGCGCCTCTAAAAAAATGTAGTTACGTGTAGACCTTTTCGTAATTTTTACTAAAAAAGACCTTTTGGTTCAAAGAAAATCATGAGCTTTCGTGACAGGACCCTAAATAAATGCCGAAAAAACGTAGTTGCTTTTAGATTATTCTAACTATTTTTCGCGAAAAGGATCTTTCGTTTTAGCGTGACAAAACAATGTAGTTACGTGTAGCCCTTTTCAACGGTTTTTTTACGAAAAAGACATTTTGGTTCAGCAAAATCGCGGAGTTTTCGTAAGAGGGCCCTAAATAAATGCAAAAAAGGGCGTAATTGCGTTTATATTATTCCAACTATTTTTCACGAAAAGAATCTTTCGTTTTATCACAAACACAGACACGCGCGGCGTGACACACCGCGAAAGCATTCTAGTTATACTAGTAAATTCACAACTACTAGCTGTAGGGGTGGATATTTTTAAATAGAAACTGAATTAATTTATTATTTTGGTTTTTTCGATTTTTGGTTTTTGTTTTAGTATAATTTGGTTTTTGATGTTTGATTCGGTTTTTCGCTTCTAAAAATCAAAATAACAAATAGCCTATGTACAATATCACTTTTGTAATGTTCTTCCTAAAGCCACTAAATAATTCTCATATTCTAACACATTTATGCATATATTTGGTATATTCATATGTTCTATATGCTTATATTGTAATGATATATAAATATTGTGTGGGTTTATACCTAGTCTGTGTTGCAATATGAGAAGGACTAAATCTAATTTACTTAGTATTTGTTCATCTTTCGGTTGACCGAAAAACCGAATTAATTGAACTAAAATATTCGATTAATCGGTTTGGTTTTTCATTTTTGTCTGAGAAATTCGGTGGCCAATTTTTAAAACTAAAAAAACCGAACCGACTAGAAAAAAAATTGAATACCCACCCCTAACTAGCCGAAAGAAACTGTATTAATGTCACTTGATTTTTTTCCATCAAGGCATTCAAATTACATAAAAAGAATGTACAATTTGATCACTTTATGCCTAACTAATTGTAATAATAGTCAGTATGGTAAATACTAGCTAGGGTCACGCACTACGCTGCGTTGTGTGAAAATTGGAAAATTTGGTCGTACGACGCTGCGTCGCGAGAAATTTGGTCCGACAAATATTTCTGAAAAAAATCTACATAATT
Organism: Guadua angustifolia; assembly: GCA_036346375.1. Classification (NCBI taxonomy): domain Eukaryota; kingdom Viridiplantae; phylum Streptophyta; class Magnoliopsida; order Poales; family Poaceae; genus Guadua; species Guadua angustifolia. Next base: position 43,426,550 of record CM070521.1, read on the forward strand.
TCAGCTTTCTTGTTTTTTTTAAAAAAAAATAGGCTGCTGGGAGCTAGCGATGAATCTGTGGATTACTAGGTGAATCTGTGATTTTTCAGAAAACCGCGGAGGACCTAAATGTATTTTCATTTTTCTTCATGCCTAATATGCTAAAAACTGATTTCTTGGGACCTAAACATAATTTTATTTTTTCGGATCCTATCGGCGAATCTGTGAATTACTATAAACCGTCGGCAAATCTATGTTTTTTTAAAACCGCGGAGGGATCTAAACGAATTTTCATTTTTCTTTAGGTCCAATATGCTAAAAACCGATTTCTTAGAACCTAAACATATTTTTGTTTTTTCCGGGTCCATCTTGTTAAAAACCGCTAGAGGACCTAAACATAAAGCATGAAGGGACCTAAATGTAATTTTATTTTTCAGACACTTTCTGTTAAAAACTAGCCAAAGGACCTGAATGTAATTTCTAATTTTCGGAGGACATTCTCATGAAATCGCTAACCTGGCGCTTCCACTGGCCGGTATTCCTCCCCACTATAATATATAGTATGCATTTGTTCGGAGTCAATGGATAGATTATCATGTTAAGTACCACCAGCTGCATACATATGTTGTCTACAGTAGTAAAGATGATTTGTTACCTATATATTCATCTGTATCATTTAAAGGCAATATTAAAGACAACTTCTACGAGGCTCAAGCTCTAAAGTGTATAGGTTTCTTTTTTAAAAAAAAATCATGCAATGTCCGGTGCAACACGTGTCATGTGTTTCTCACTTTGGGAAATTATAAGAGGTGTCATGTGCATTCTCACAAAGAATATGCTGGTTGTCCGGCCACCGTCATTGTACGGCGTGTTTTTAAATATCCCGGTGGCCTTTCCACGTGTGTCTTATTAGCTACTTCCTTCAGATCAAGACTTGGAAAAAAAAAGAGAGAATAAATCATAGTATAGCCCATCGGTTGGTGTACACACTCCGCACGGTTAAATTCGATTAAGGCTTTTTCGATCTGATGGTGTCAACATGCCACATTGATATTTAATCCCTAGATAGAAAAATAGTGCAACACGTGCGACGCTAATCAAGCGTTGAATCAAAGACGAACCAAAGATAAGACATGGAGATCACGCTCCGGCCTGCTGAAGCGTAATGACTTCTCGTCAGTCCCTGTTTGATGCTTACACGATGTTTCTAACCTCTTATATCTCCGAAATATATCTTTGACTAATTATGATGTTAATTTCTTAGTTTTCAATGCACGTTCTATTAATTAGAGTTGGACTTATATGTAGTTCCAATTTCCTTAGGTAATAAGAATCATTGTCTGCCTCTTTGGTCAAACGGATAGCGATTGAGATCTACATACAAGCAGGAGCAGGCCTGGGAGAAAAGGTCGTCGTTACGAACTCATAACACTAACATGTAACTTATAATGAAAGAATCATATGTTTATATATTAAAATACTACATGTGCTGGACTAGAGGACGTTGGTGTCGCTTGACTCCGACCTGTACACTGTAGATCCGCCCCTGTATATAAGTTCTTTCATCTGAATTAATTAGTACCACTATAAAAAAAGAGTATTTTTTATATAGAGAGAGAGAGAGACAGAGATGGGAGAACATAAACCTCCATTCTTAGTTTACAGGTATAAAATCAACAATATGCTACATTAAAATCGTTGTCCACAAAGTCTACCAATAGAATATCTAGCGAACAGGTTTAAGGTTTTTCTCCAACTAAACACCTACCGCAGAACCTCACCGATGCCACGCGCGTAAAAGAACCAGCAAGAAAGAAGAAGGTGTATGGTGTAAAGGCTAAAGTGATGTACACCCCCTCTCGTATGAATATTATTCTATCATTCAAATTTTTTTTGTTAAATATATGTGATCATATAATTTTAAAGCTATTTTTTTTACCATTTTTCTTTTGTATGCCCCTCACATTCATTATTTTTATTGTTGTGTACTCTCTCCGGTCACAAAAGAGTGACATTTTGGAATAGATGCGGTTAAACTTTGTAAACTTTAACTATCAACTATTTCAATGATCATCTAGATTGAACATGTAAAAATGATATGTACAGGTTCATCTCGAAAAGTACTTCCATAGCATTATAGTTTTATTGGATTTTATTAATATATTACAATAGAAATTAGTGGTCAAAGCTGTATTATAGAGATCGTATTAATGTCTAAAACGTCACTTTTCACGCTGGAGGAAGTAATAGAATAGCATCTATTGAGAACAGAGGAATAATATTTTGGTAACTTTGGTTGGTTCCTGCTCTGTTCTCATCGTCAGATCTACTAACTCCTTCGTGTAAGAAGAAAAGGTTAGATGTAAATGAATATAGTTGAACGATTTTAACCTTTTTCCAATAATCTATAATCTACTATCGATGAATATATAGGCATCATTTGAAATGTGGAAAATTTTCCGTTCCAAAGAAAATTGTACTGACTCCTGTGAAATTCATGCGTTGCAAACAAACCTTTGGACTGCTTACACGATCGCTTTTAGGAATTACTTTCATTAGGTTTTAATTTTGTTATTTTTGACAAGCATACTATATATAAATAAGTGATCAAAGTTGTATTTTGAAACCATGTTAATTGATATCGAAAAATTTACTTTTTTTTAACTGGAAGCCCCGGTACATAGATTGAGTAATTAAGTAATCAACTTATCGGGGAAGTAATAGCACGTAGCTATTTAAATGGTCGTACTTGGTATGTACAACAAGGCCATCTCAGTTTATTTTTAATATGTTTATATCAGTTTTGTTTTATATGAAAGAGTGAGAAAAGATAGGAGAGAAGAGTACTGGCTTTTATTTAGTAGTAAGCATTGTACGGGAGTATAGGTAGATTAGTTATGTACAAGAGAGAAGAGATAATTAATACACAGTATCTAGAGCGAACTTTTAGAGATAGCTATTATATAAACTAGTTTTAGTGTTTACTCTAGATGATATGGATAGGAAATGAAGTAAGTAGGTGGCTTTATTATTGGAATTGCCAAGCCTACTCATGTGCCTGTCACCGACGGAAAGGAGCAGTCAAACGACACGTAAGAAGGCAGGTAATTAGATATAAGTGCGCTTCATGGGTCCATGGTTCCACCATGGTCAAACGAATGTGAAACCTAACCAAATCTGGTCAAAGCCAATTGCCCTGCAAATTCCTTCTTATAATGCTAGTAGAAAAAGAAATTAAGTTGGCCAAAGCACTTTCTTAGACCCTGAAATCAGTTATGCTTGAAATTCATGCATATATCTTTCTTGAATTCCAGAGCCAGCTGGGAAGCAAGCAAACAAACTAACAAGGATCCAAACGTACAAAAAAGCTTAGTGCTACTACAATGAAACAGAGAAAAAGAAGGGCACAAGTAGGAACATAACTTTAGGTCTACTTGGTTTGAAGCTAGATTTGTCACACCTAAACTTAAGCGTGCTATAGATTCTTATGCAGGCGTTTAATTCGTTGCCGCAACTGTGATTTGCCATACTTTTTTAGTCCCGTATCTCATACGTCGTAGACTCAGTTTTTTTACCAAGCTTGCGACGCTTACTTTTATTACCCTAAAAAGTGTGACAATCCATATTTATCTAAGACTAGTTACGATAAAATTGACTTCAAACTAAACTGATCCATAGTCATTTACACAGAGACAAACCTAAGATTTTGACGGGAATGTAGGGATGCATTGTATCACGGAGCAACTGTGCCAATTGCGGCACAAGTGGTCGGGTAGATATATACGTACTCACTTATCCTTTATAATTTACTGTTTAATTTATCATATATTTATTTACTGTTTAATTTATTTCCATTGTAAAACACACTGTTAATCATCTATCCCTTACTGGCTAAGTAAGTTAATTAGCTGCTAACTGCATGCAGTTCACATGTATGCAGTATGGCTATATATAGTCGTTGCTCGATCAGCGAGGAGCCGAAGCGTTTGTGAAAAGGTTGCGCCGCCTGTGATGTACGCAGCTCGGCGTGCTGTTCAGAGACGTGTCGCGGGCGTTGATGTGCTACGGCGCCGAGGTGGCGGACCCGGGACATCACCGGTGGCGGCGGCTCGCCGTCGATGATCATCACGCCGGCGGTGGCGGCGACCGGGAGGCGGTGTTGACGACGACGGCGTCCGCGTCGGCGATGCTGTCGCGGCAGAGGCAGGCGCAGGAGATGTCGGCGATCGTGTCGGCGCTGGCGAGGGTCGTCGCGGGGGGCGCGGCGGCGACGGCGTCGTCTCTGAAGAGGCCCGCCGAGGGGGAGCTGTTATCCATGGAGGAGGAGTGGAGGGCGTACTGCAGTGAGCTAGCAGGCGCCGCCGCGCCGTCGCCGTCGTCGGCCTCTCCCTTTCTGGCCGGTACGTACACGCGGTCCGCGATATTGCAACGTGACAGAAGCTAGCTATACTAACATAGTAACACTTGACATGCATCTCCATGGTGCTGCAGTAGAAAGTTTCGTTTTTTTTCCTCTGTTTCTGTATAGGGCAACATGATGTATACGCATTGTGCAGCATGCAAGCACCGGCAGATCCACCCACCGGATAAGGGGCAACTGTTCGGACTCCTTGTCGATAGGTTATAGTATAGATATACAGCATAGCTCCATCGTTACGGATGCCATGAAAACCAAGTCTTTATGGACAAACTTACATCCTGGACCATCAGGTAGCTAGGCTTATCTAAGCTTCTAAATTGCCTCCATGTCCTTGTGGATCCATGCATCGCATGAGGGGCTTTAAGTCAGCTTTAGTTTCTGAAAATCTAGTAATCTCTCTCCAAACAACTCAGCTTTTAAGCAGTTTTTGGCATAAGTTGGAAACCACGTATAACTAGCAAAAGCTGAAAGCTAAGATGGACCTGTTTTTGCAGCTTATTGCTGATGGAAATTAACTATTTGTCAAATGATCTCTTACGAAAAACTATAGCCGCTTTTCAGCTTAAAAACTAAAAAATCAGCATTTTAATAAAAGCTAAGCTCCTCAAACAGGTCCCTAGGTCTCCAAACTGTGAGCTAAGCTACCGACTGAATCGTGCATGACTCGAAAAGAAGAGAAGAAATTACATCGTGCATGCATGCTTCGAGAGGAAAGGAAAGATTAGTGGCGTCAAACAAAGGGCAATGCCAACAACTCAGCACGTTTCTCTCTCTCTGTGTGTGTGCGCGCTTTTTTTTCCTCTTCTTCTTCGAACCTGCACGTTTCATCCTTGAAAGGTCCAAGCGCATAAAATGAACTCAACAACTCCATATTACCAACACAAGGTAGGATTTTGTTATTCTTTGCATGGATAATTAAAGAAGCTCAGTACTCCGTAACGTTAGATATATGTATATGCAGTTAATCTTAGAATTTGTGACATCAAACTTTCCTAGATTTGACCGCTAATTGGTTTAAAAAGTATATCACATCATCACATTAAACTCTCTATTCTATTCCATAGCAACATAACTACGAGCTTACCTAGTTTTACTTTTCCAGTTAGTTAATAAAGAAAGAAATACAGAGCAAGTGAGCAAGAAAAACAGAGCAACCGATAAATCTCGCAGTTCAGCTCAAAACTGATCTTTGTTCTTATCTCGTGATGCAGTTTATTTATTTTTCTTGGAATTAGATAGTGAAAAGTCAAACACTTCTTAGAGATCGTAAAGAATATGTATCTTACTGAGCAATTGAGAGTAATCAAAGCATTGTTCTTATTGATCTCCTCTGTTTTTTTTTTTTTTGACGTGTGCGCAGACTACAGAGCAGCGCCGGGGCAGTACTCGCCTGCGGCGGCCGCGGCGGCCTCGTCGCAGTACCGGGCCGCAGCCGCCAACGAGGAGACACCCTCTCCGTCCTCTGCTGACTCTGGCGGCGGCGAGAGCACGCCGAGGAAGCGGTTCAGGGGTGTTCGGCAGCGGCCATGGGGGAAGTGGGCGGCGGAGATCCGGGATCCGCACAAGGCGGCGCGCGTGTGGCTCGGCACCTTCGACAACGCCGAGGCAGCCGCACGCGCCTACGACGACGCCGCGCTCCGCTTCCGCGGCAGCCGCGCCAAGCTCAACTTCCCCGAGTCCGCCACCCTCCCGCCGCCTCGGCAGCTTCCAGCGCCAGCAATGCCACAGCTGCCGCCGCCGCCGCCGCCGAAGGCGTTGCTGGAGTCGCAGGCGCTCTTGTGCGGGGACTCCTACTCCCAGTACGCCAGGTTCTTGCAGGGCGCCGGCGAGCCGGCGCTGCCCGGCGGCTCGTCGGGGACACCAAGAAAGCTAGCATCTCCGGTGCTATACAATTTCGGGGGTGAGGGTGAGGCCACGGGCTACCTCTGCCCGCCGCAGAGCATCGACGAGGGTGGCAGGATGGCGGACCCGGTGACTTCGCCGCCGGCGTGGGCGGACGGCACATAACGGCACAGGTAAAGAGGCAGAAATAAATTAAAGATTGCTAAATTACAGTTAAATTGTATCAGCGTAGCCACACTCTCTTAGTACAGGGCTCAAGTGCAGGAATGCAGCTTAAGCTGTCCCTGTAGATCAGAATTATTCGATCGAGCTAACAATCTGTTACTTTTTAATCCAATTATATACGTGTAACTGTTTAAGTTGCAGTATCATTGGAACTGCATTGGATCTCAGTTCCACTTCCTTACTACTGGGCACAGCAGGCCATAGATTTGTTTCTCGAATCCCAAGCCTGAATTCAATGTACTGGGTAACATGCTGTTTTGATTCAGTTGTCCGTGGGAAACGCAGGAATAATCCTAGTGGAAAATTTGGTGCATGATATTACTTCTCCCTGCAAGATGGCTGATGAGTGGCGGAGGCTTGGCTGGTGATCGTGCCTTACGTTGTCATACCATGCGCTAGCATACATACGGTCGGCATACCTCTGTATTTGACCAAGATATCATACATAGGTCGCCCAAATTCATTGCTTTACCATATGTTTGGTTGTTTTAATGGAAACATCTTGTTCTGGACGATGTGATATAAATTTGAGAAATATTCTCTATAGACGCTCAACCATTTCATTCATCCAAAATAATGGAATCAAATGGTACATGACTATCGCATCTCATTCAACTTCATATCACCAACCAAACACACCCTTAATGCACTACGACGGTCCAGCCTACCCTGCACCATCAGCTGCTGCCTCTGCCTTCTGCCACAGTTTGGAAGAAAACCATGGGTTCTTCATTCACATTCAAAGTCAGTCGGATCTTGTCGCTAACTCAAAACCAGAAATACAAACTTAGCTCTTTAAGCTTACAACTCGAGAGCATCTCAAATGAGCATCTCATGTACACATTTAAGACAGGGATATGGTCCCACAGGATGACTTTTTCGCCCTTTTTTGGGGTCCCTGGACGTACTTTTTTTTCAAATAATTAAAGTAATTAATTAATTAATTAAAATGGTTTGATCGGCACAATCCTGCCGATGAAGGGAAGCTCAGTAGGAATCCTTGCCGCGGTACAGGAACATGGTAGGTGATACATATTACCTATCGCGCTTTCCACAATCGAGAAGGGTGCCATTTTTCAAAATTATTTGGAAGAAAACTACTACTACAACAACAATAACAATCAAAACTTTTGTTTCTAAATGAGCCGTGTTTTTATGCTTTTTCTCCCAATACAAATTGCACAAATCTTAAAAGCAAACGAAGAGGTAAGTAATCATTATCTACCCTTTATTCATACTTTAATATTTGTGCAACTTTAAAAAAAAGAAAAGTATAGAAGCACCTCTCGTCCTAAATATATTGAGGTAGACTATGAGAGAAACCTAATCAAAGTCTTTTAGGTTTTATTCCATAAAAAGGAGGCTATTTTATTTTTCGGTGACTCACCAAATCTGACATAACTCTTCTTTTATTTTTGGATTGAAACCAGATTTGAAAAAAATATATGTCCAGTTTAGAAAATCTCTTGGTTGTATTCAAAACTATAGAATGACATGTATTTAAAAACAAAACTTGAAAGCTAGAAATGACACGTACTTAGAAATGGAGGGAGTAATTGATACCTGGAGAAGGGGGATAGGGAGAAGGATGATTTATACTGCACGGTTTCTGTCCATAATTTTTTGTATTGTACGTTTCCAAACGAAGAATTTCTCAGAACAGTTTCAATGACACGGGCACGAAAACGTCTCTCCTGCAGCAAAATACAATGGAAATACGCTGCACTGTCCCTTTTGCATCGGCAGCATTCGCAAGAACTTCCAAGGCAGTATGGTCACCTCAGATTCCAAGAAATTGTTGTCCCCATCCTGAATATAAATTTTCGGTCAACGCGTTTTGAACGTAGAATTGGAGCGGTTTGGAATTTTGTTTCCTCGGGTCACAATCGGCTAGTAATGCCTACTCTGCTTAGTACTGACTGATCGGCGCCTTTTCAACAGCAAAGTGATGGCCGGCCAGAACATTGTAGATCAAGACAGTGAGTCACTGGATTGCAGGTATCACTCAGAATCATCTGCCGACGTGATTGTTTTTTCAAAAGAAATAACTGTTGATGCCCTGAACATTGTTTCAATGCAAAAAAGGTGGAAGTTTAGGAGAACCCCCTTTTTTTTTCTCAGAAGACGGTGGTAAGCGTCTTAAGTCGCACTTACGCCTGCTTGGGCGGAGAACCCTTTTTTTCTCTAGGATTTTATAGGTAAGTCATGACCAAAAAAATAAACGACTATTACTATTGTTAAAGATTATGGATATTTAGGTGTAACAAAATTACAGCACATTTACTAGTACGTATTTTGCAAACTTCAATTTACAATGTGGTCACCGAGACGATGATATTCATCGGAGCGTAAACGAATGAACACAAGTAAACACACAGTGACAAGAAAGAACCCAAACTCACTACCCAAAGCTACATACATAGCTAGTTCGTTTTTTCACCTCATTCTTCTATGCCATTTTATTCCGTTATAAATTCTAGAAACAACCAATGAAACGAATGCAATTCATAGAAACCACCAACCGGAGCAGAAGAGCTCGATTGATGAGAAGAAGGCCAGCTTAGGTGGCTCAGACCATGTCGCTGATGAGCAGCATGTGGTTGGTCCAGCGCCTCTCGACGAACAGCTCCGACGCCCCCCCCCCCACACACACACACCGTCTTCCTCCACGCCTAAGCACCACACACAAATTAATCGATCCAACATCAAACAATGCGGTCAGAAAAAGCATGGGAAATTAAAGACTTGAGAGCTAGCTAGCTTACCTGCTCCAACGCGGCGAGGAGGAGGCCGGGATCGAGGCTCGCGACCCCACCTTGGCGGGGTGGCTCACGGGGCTGCCCTTGCGCACGGACGACGTGGTCGTCGGCAGCAACAGCCCGTCTTCCACTCAATCGAGCCATCGATGCTCCATCGCCGCGTGGGCGCGACCAGCTCTATCCCTACTGTGGTCGTGTCGAAGTCCCTCGCGGAGAGCCCTGACACCACCTGGCGGGATGAGCGCTTGCGTCGCAACGCGAGGTTGCGGCTAGGCGGCATGAGGTCGTGGGCGGCATCCGGATAGGCGAACTTGCAGAGGAGCTCGTCCGAGGACACCTTCGCCACGTCTAGGTCAGGCCGCCGTGGGCGGGATCAGCAGAGGCGCGGAGGCAGCGGTGTGCTACTGCGCCAAGTCACCGGATGGCGGATCTTGCCTCCACCCTCCAGACTCCAGTCTTCCGGTAGCGCTAGCGTGCTAAGCTGGGGTTGGGCGCGGAGGCTGGTAGTCGGCAAATGAGAGGAAGTGGCGGCCGTGGCCCATGGGAAACTGGGAATGGGATGACTGGATCCGGATGAGCTTCAATGGATCTGGATCTGCGAGGCCGTGGCGAAGCGGTGACCGGCCGGTGGGGCCGAGGGCAGCGACGGTGGAACTCAGCTCGGGCGGGAGCGGCGATGGCGTGACCTCTGGCTCGCTCGTCGGCTCAAGCGCAATTGGCATGGATCGGTGGATGGCTAGGGCGTGCGCTCTCCTGAGGCTGAGCTCCTCTAGAGGGCGGGATGGATGTCTACCAGCCCTCGGGCCCAAATGAGTGTGAACAGTAATATACACTATTATTTAGGCTAGACCTGGGCCCAAACCCCAGCGGCCCAAGGCCCAGCTTGCCTCTAGCGGCGTGGTTACTAAGGCACTAAGGTGAGGCGAGATGCCAAGCGACCCGCCTAGACGGCTGAGGCAATAGCTTGGGCGTGTGAGGTGACGCTGCAATGTAATAGCAACATGAAGAAAAAGATAAAAACCTTAAAAGAAAACAAAAGAAAATATAGGGAAAAGAGAAAGTGGCCTGCCGAAGGGACATGGTTTCAGTGCAGTTGAATGGAGACTGTAACTTAAGCAGTCCACTCTGGACCGTTCAATCGGGAAATAACAATTCCGATCTTTCGAAAATAATGTACCAAAAAATGCTACTGTAGCAAGTTACTGCAGCTTTTTTTTAGTCTGGACCATCCTTCCGCTCAATCACACGGCTCTGAGTTGCAGTTCTCTACTTGCGTGAAACGCCCTACTCACTCTTCCTCAGTCCTCTCAACTAACCCTACCCGCCGCCTCAAACCAGTCCCCATCCCCTGTGCCCTGTTCGGCGGAGCTAGCGGCAATACCGGCGAGCAGCGGGGTGGTGGCGACTGGCGACGGTGGCGGTGATGATGATGAGTGACATTAGCAGCGACCGAAACAACAAGCAACAAAGCCGGCAGCATCAGCAAACTCTGTCCCTCTCGATCAGCCTCTGTCACTACCGATCTACTCATCTACAGTACCTCGGAAGGTGAGGTGACCAGCCGTGGCGACTTCAACGGACCGCCTCGACGCCTTAATTACCATTCCAGGCGGTCATAGATTTATCAGGGATCCAGCTACCTGCACATAAATGTATGTGCACCTGCATATGCATCATTAATAACATACCTATATGTGGCCACCTGTCATCTTAAAGAATTGGAGAGCAACCGGCATGGTCACCTGTCACCTTGCACTTTTGCAAAAAAGCCCTTCCATTTCTCCGAAATTACGGATAGATCCTGTGCAATTTCCTAAGAGACAAAGATATTTTTTCACTTTGCGTTTGGGTCCCCGCCCATATTTTTCTGGAAAAGTCTCCGTTAATTTCAAATCGCGAACAAGCCCTTTTCTAATTTTTCAGATAGCTAATGTGTCCAAAAAAATAACATCCGGGTCCCAAATTTCTTACGTTGAGTCCTTTCTCCGCTTTTCCCGAAAAAATGTTTTCGCCACCGAAAACCCGGAAACAATTTTTTCGCCACCTAAAAACGGAAAAAATGTTTTCGTCACCAAAAACGCAGATTCATCGAAGTTTTATAGCAACTTATGTATTTGCCAGCGGATCGTGAATCATGTTTTTTTTCTAAAATGTAGATTCGTCTGCAGATTTATAGCGACCGTGGATTCGGTGGGTCCTAACGACCCATTTTTTTTAACAAAACCATAAAAAAACCTAAAAAATATTTTCGACACTCCAAAAAACTAAACAATGTTTTTTCCCATGGATTCGCCGGTGGGTCCTAACGACCCATTTTTTTAACAAAGCAACAAAAAACCGAAAAAATGTTTTAAGACTCCAAAAAACGAAAATAATGTTTTCGTCACCAAAAACACGGATTCATCGAAGGTTTGTATCAACTTACGGTGAACACGAGAGTATTAGGCTCGATAAAAGAATGTTGTCATCTCTCGATAATTTTTTCCCCTTTTTCCCGGACTATTTTTGTGGGTTGGTGGTTTTGAGAAAATAAAAAGTTTATTTTTCCTAGATGCTATCGAAATTCAACCGACGCAACAGAGCTTTTTACCTAGTAATTCATAAAGAAACTATTTGCTCGCAAATGGTTACACCCTTTATAGCGGGAGCAATCGGCGAGAGGCTAGGGGGGCCACGTGCCCTCCAAGCCGTTTTGCGAAAACACCCTCCATTTCTTTGAAATTACGGATAAGTTCTTTCGGATTACAAATAGGTCATTCATGATTTTTTATGAGACAAAGATTATTTTTTTTCTTCGCGTTTGTGTCCCTGATTCTTACGTTCAAGTCCTTTCTCCGTTTTTTCCGGAAAAATGTTTTCATCACCAAAAAAACCTGAATTTTTTTTTCGTCACCCAAAAAACCCGGAAAAAATGTTTTCGTCACAAAAAAACACAGATTCGTCGAAGGTTTATAAAAAATGTTTTCGCCACTAAAAAAACAGATTCGTCGAAGGTTTATAGCAACTTATCGATTTGCCGACGGGTTTTTCTCGGAAAAAATGTTTTCGCCACAAAAAAATACAGATTCGTCTCCATTTTTCCCGGAAAAAATGTTTTCGCCACAAAAAAAACACAGATTCGTCGAAGGTTTATAGCAACTTATCGACGGTTGCTTTCACTTTAAAAAAAAAACAGATTCGTCTCCGTTTTTCCCGGAAAATTGTTTTCGCCACCGTTTTTCCCGGAAAAAATGTTTTCGCGACAAAAAAAACACAGATTCGTCTCCATTTTTCCCGAAAAATTTGTTTTCGCCACAAAAAAAACACAGATTCGTCGAAGATTTATAGCAACTTATCAATTTGCCGTTTCACCGCAAAAAAAAAACAAATTCGTCTCGTTTTTCCCGGAAAATTGTTTTCGCCACAAAAAAAATAAAGATTCGTCGAAGGTTTATAGCAGCTTATCGATTTGCCGACGGGTTTTTCCCGGAAAAAATGTTTTCGCCACAAAAACAACGCAGATTCATCTTCGTTTTTCCCGAGAAAAAAAGTTTTCGCCACAAAAAAAACACAGATTCGTCGAAGGTTTATAGCAACTTATCAATTTGCCGACGAGTCCTAACCGTGGTTTTCTAAAAAAAACACGGATTCGTCAAAGGTTTATAACAACCCATGGATTCGCCAACGGGTCCTACCGGCCTATTTTATTTAAAAATACGAAGATTGAAAATTCAACCAAATTTTCGTTTTCTAAAAAAAACATAAATTTAATCGAAGGTTTATAGTAGCCTATGGATTCGCCGATGGGTCCTATCGACTCTACAGAACGATGCAGCGTAGCGCACTATTATTGCTAGTAAATAATTAAAGCGGACCAGATGCAGCCAGATATGAGAAACCATGCCCTGATCTGGTTCAAATCGTGATTAGATCCGAGATTTCAAAACTTGACTGTGTTAGCGACTTGACCTCGGGGATTCTGAGCCAAAACTACACAGCTCTGAACTTCCTCTATGTCAAGCCCGATTTTTCAGTATTTAACCTCTTTCTGTAAAGTTGATATTTCATAAAGCTGTTGGAAGAAGAGCTTGCATGGAGATCGGTTAGTTTTCGGTAGCTAGAGTTAGAACCACATCAATTAAAGTCATTCTCAGTGCATAATTTCATTTCTCGGTTTCAAGAGTGCCACATCAGTTTTTGCCTAGATAACCGTGTATCTTAGGTTTCATCTAGATGAAACTCTCTCTATATCTCTCTTCATAATTAACTTGCCATGTCACCAAATATGATGATATGTCATATCATTTAATGAGAATAAAACTCAGTTGAAACTCCCAGTGAGAATGGCCTAAGACCAACAAGAACAAAGTTCTTCAAGTACTGGATTAGCTGCCACTAGAACCCTCTCGTCCAGGGCCGATCCTGAGTTTTTGGAGGTCCGGGCGAAATTATAAATGGAGGCCCCCCCTAACATAAGCATCAAAATATTTTTATACTACTATGTATCAACTAAAAAGATAATATTCAATGCATTATAGAAATTGTTACCGATAAATAAATAGAAGTACAAAACTGAGATTATTTACCTCAAACATTTTGTAGAGATCATCATAGAAAATATCTTCTAACATTTCTAGATGTAAAATCATCAATTATAGCCTCAACATTAATGTCATCAAACTTCTTCTCAATACATAAAGTTGCCAGACCATTTAACCTTTCTTGAGACATTGTAGACCTCAAATAGTTCTTCAATAATTTCAACTTTGTAAAGTTTCTTTCAGTTGATGTCACAATTACCAGCACAACAAATAAGATCCGATAAGCAATAGAAATATTAGCATAACAATCCACTTCCCTGACAAACTCAAAAATCTCCATAGTAGACATTGGTCTATATAGCAAAGTCATTTGCAATATTCTCAACTTAGAAATCAGATTATTTAACTCAAAATCAGATGAACCATCAATAGAGAAAGTTTTTACCAACTTAGTACAATAATCTTTAAGTTTAATATGATCCAATGACTTCAAAGTTGTTGAGCTTAGAAGAGGCTCAAATATACCATTGAATACTTGGAATTCTTCAAATCTGTTTTTCAATGAACTGTTTGCCATATCAACCATAACCAAAAAGTAATTAACTTCAAAATCTTTCTCATCTTGTAGAATTGCTTCACTACTGCAATCATTTTTCATTAAACTAATAAAAATTGTTTCGGTTTTAACAAAAAAACAGATTAACATATGTTTACTAAAATATTAATTCCTAAAGATTCCACCGTTGGATTGATGTGCAATTTGGATTGTAGAAAGTAGATTTAATTCTGAAACTAACCCAACAAAAATAAGTTCAATCGGATCTACGGATCTAGAGTTATGACCTTCACAAGTTAACTATACTAATATATGATAGGGGCCCGGTAATTTAGAGGCCTGAGGCGACCGCCCTGCCCCAGGGCCGGGCCTGGTGGGGAGGAGGGAGAGTTCCCTGTGCTGGCGATCTTGTAGATAGAGCCATCGGTGAGGCACACGGTGCAAGGGGGAGGGGAGCAAGAAGTGGCTTGGCCCTTTGGTCACTTGCGCTTGGGTACTGGGCCGATCCGATGTGAACACAGGAGAAGGGGAGGAGCGGTGGCCAGCTTGTTTAACTTGAAAACTCGCTCGTTTAACTCGCTAACTTGCTCATTAAACTCGTTATCCTAACGAGTTTAAAACCCAGCTCGGCTCGACTCGTTAAGGAACGAGTTCGAGCTAAGTTTTCGAGTACTCGTTATGAGTTTCGAGTTTTTTTTCACCCAGCTCCAGCTACACTAAAATTCGTGGAATTGGTGGAGTAGGTATTCCTAGCTACAGAAATTTATGGAGCTGAAGTTGTAGGTATATTAAGAGTGTTTAGGTGGATCATCTTATTTACATTTTAGACTTAAATTATAAACTTAATTCACTTTATTTTAGCCTACAAGCTCCAGATCTGAGGTGGGACTGGGATTTGAAGCTCTGCCAAACAGAGTATATATGGTTTTTTCAGTCTTATCGGTTTCTAAGACGTGGAGACTGAGCCTATGACCGAACACCGAACAATATGAAAGAAAAACAAACCGATTATTTGGATGTGGGTGTGCCACTGTGCAGTGACTTGGATGACATAGAGGCGACGAGACTGATGCAACACCCAGGTAGCGGTGAGGTTGTACGCCACGTGAGTAGTGGTGTTCGGGGACTGAGGGTCGACAATAAGCGGCGATGCACTCCAAGGAATGGCGGTGAGGGTGGCGGGTGCGGGTTTCGACTAGGCAAGGGTGTAACACGGAGAAAGCGACAAGAGAATTTGGTGACGCGCGGTGGCACTACGCAAGCAACGACGTCGACGATCTCTGGTGTTGTTCCAGCGATGCGAAGGGAAACACTGGGTAGAATGCACAGCGGCGAACATGATGATGTTGGTGTGATAACAAGGATCAACAGCGACGCCGACGGTGAGGAAGGAAGCAGTGGTGCAACCATGGCTCATGGTGGCACAACAATGGAGAGGTCCTCTAGCGAAAAGGATGGCAGCACAAGCTAGAGTGCGGCAGGACAAAGAAGATGACAGGGTTGATGGAGATAGAGACTTACCAGCGACAAAGGAGCTCGGATGATGACAGAGTATATGGCCTTGATCTCAGTGACCAAAGCTCATTGACTTTGATTAACAGAAAGGATCGAAAGAGCAAGCACGAGAACACGAGATGACGCGGAAGGACTTGACAAAAGAGTTGACGGAGCGATGGAAATGTGATCTCCTCCTTCAGCTCCAATGGCGACAACGGTTCAGGCTCAATGACGGTGTAGGTGCAATCTAGGGGGCGACGATAGAGTTTCCGGGGGCAGTACGATGATACAAGGGGGATGTATAGATCAGGTGGATATAAATAGTTTGATGAGGTGAGTCTGTGGCGAGGGCAGTGGCGTTGTGGAGTTCGAGATGGACACGTGTGGAGAAGATAGAGTCTGCAGGAAAGACAATACCTTGTGATTGACAAGTGGGTCCTACCTGCCATCGACAACGGTGCGGCGTGTGGCCGGCTGGGCGACGGCGTGGCAATGGGCCAAGGTGAAGTGGGAGGAGGACGCGGGCAGGGAAAGAGGGAATCGACCTGACGCATAGGGGAAAGCGAATGGGCTAAACCAGATTTTGGCCTGAAGGAATAATATAATTTAGAAATAATTCCTAAATTAAAGAAATGCTAGAAATTCAAAGAAATATGAAATAAACTTGGAAAATTATGAGAAAATACAGAAAAATCCTTACAGAACAAGAAACCCAACTAAAACTTGTCTTCATTTAATTGAAGTTCTATTATTCAAATTAAATATTTTTCTTTTTTGAAATTTCTAGTTAAGCTTTATTAATTCAAAGAAAATTGGTGAACATTTTTAAGAACCTATGTACCCGAAAGATTTTGAAACCTCGTAGACCACTCACAACATTACTGATGAAAGGGGAGGTATTCACAAGGACAAATGAAACTGATGCAGCCTTTCGAGAAGCTGTTATTTCTGCTCCTGTTCCGGCGCTTCCAGAATCCACACTTCACCAAGCAGTTCGAGGCTGAGTCAGACGCTTCAGATATAAAAGCGTTGGCGTTGGGGTTGTTCTGATGCGAGATAAACATCCGGTTACCTTGTTCAGCAAATCTCCTGGACCACGACCTCAAGGCTTGTCAACATACGAGGAGGAGAGTATAGCGATTCTTCTAGCAAATGACCATACGAGCACGATGAATTCATCATTCGAACTGATCATCGAAGCTTGTCTGTATGAACAGCGAATATCAACGCCATGGCAACAAAATGGGCTGGCCAAGCTGCTGGGATTGCGATATAAGATCATTTATCGAAGAGGGCATGAAAACAGAGCCGTCGATGCTCTGTTCAGGCGTGGTACTCAGGGCGAACCCGCTAGGGTTTCTGTGTGTTTACCATTCTCACTACGAGAGTGTTTACCGTTCTTGAGAAATACCACGAGGTACCATCAAATTACCCTTAAACTCTTGATACATCTAACTTTTAAACTTTTGATGCCTCTTATTATTATAAGGTATCATTAAATTATCTTTAAACTCTTGGTATATCTACCTTTTTAAACTTTTCATGCCTCTTCGTGTTAGAATTACTAAGACCTAAGTCATCATCTAGTCTAAGTCATGATCACAAATAATGCAGAAATCAAACATTAGAACTTACCCGGATTAGAAGATGAAGCCATTAGGATTGCTCGATTGGTGATGGTGTTGGTCTGTACTGTCCCTTGAACAGCTCTTCGAGGTTCCTCCAGCGTAAGTAAATATTGGTAGATGGATTAGGGTTTTGGAAGGATGGAAACCGTGCATAGATCATCACCCATGAACGTGCTCACCTCTTCCCTTTTATTCTAGCGCTGAGGAACTCGGGAACGTGCTCCATATATGGAAGGCGCCTCTGATCATGGTGCGTGGTTCATTAGGAAAGTTTGTTTTAGGAAAATGATTGGTTGTACGGGATTTGGATGGTAACATTTCATACCATAGCCGAGATCAACCAACATTCGTACTACCCCCGTAAATAACTTGGTATCTCGGTAAAATAAGTCTCTGGCTAGATGAGGTGATTACAGGGTATCAACCCGACAAGCAAGCACAACAACTATTGGCGGCTCTGAGCGTGTCAGGCAATACAGTACCAAACAGTACCTTCCATGATGGAGTTCATAGGGTCTGGTTATTTTTGTTTTTGATTTTGGATTGTAGCCCTAAAAGCAGAATAAAAAACAAACTGTTCGATTTTAGAAATTGATTCTCACAATCCAGCCCACCCATATATACTAGAATCTACAATCTACTTTATATACGTTTTTGGATTCCAGCTTTTGAAGAATCAGGTTCTCTACAACCACAATTCAAAATCAGTTTTTAGAGAATCCAAAGCAGAAACAAACAGACCCTCAAATTCAGAAACACAGTGTTGCTGGGTAACAATGCTTAACTCCATCTATCAGTGATTAGTACCCATCTGTTTATTTTCATAAGGCATCTACGTATTTCAAGATTGTAATTTTGTAAATTTTAGCCAATGATTAGTCCAATAATATAGATTATACGACACAAAAGTAATACCGTCAAATTCGTATTTAAAAGCTCTTTATTATGGTTATGATTTTATAGCTATGAACAAAGTATTACAAAAGAAATTAACAATCAAAATTCAAATTTAAAGACCACACCAAGTTAAACTGTGACTTATAAAAATCAACGGAGGGTGTAATTTGCGTTCCAGTGCCACTTGAGGTCATTTCGGAGTGCAAGCAACTTATCAGCGCAACAAACAGCTATTTGCTTGGCAGGGTATGAAGCGGGATGCCACAGAATCTCTCTCGGTGCACAATCTTATCAATAAGCCAAACCAGAGGATGTCAAATACCCAAGATTATTACAACCTCTCCAAGTTCCCAAGCGTGTATGGCCAGGGGGCGGTACTGGGTACCGGGTATACCTTGACACCTTAAAAAATTAAAAAGTGCTACAAGATCGTCTTTTTAATAGACTAAATTTGTTGATTGAATTTATTTCAATTTTAGTGGTTTAGAATTTTTAAGACCTTAGAACTATTTGTATTGCACTTTTAGTAAATTTCAAATATATGTATTGGATTTATGATCTTGCGAAATTATTGTACAAGATTGTAAAGTTATATGTGTGAAGTGTACATCTTAAATAAAATTTTTCTAATTCCGCAATAAAAATTTTCTAGTTCCGCCGCTATATTCGGCAGACGGTGCCTTTGGATTTCATCGAGGGCCTGCCGCGTTCCAACCAATCGTGGTGGTGGTTGATAAATTCTCGAAGTATGTTAATTTCGTTCCGCTGGCACACTCATTCTCAGCCTTGCAAGTAGTCCAGGCCTATGCAACTAGTGTTCAAACTACATGGTGTGCCTCAGTCTCTAACATTTGACGGAGATCGCATCTTCACGAGTACGTAATCTTTGGCGAGAACTATTTCGTCTCTCTCAAACAACTTTGCGTATCATCCGTAGACCGATAGACAGACCGAGGAAATCGATCAATGTCTGGAGACATACTTGCAGTGTTTTGTCCTTGCAAGTCCAGCAAAATGGTTTCATTGGCTGCATTGGCTCTCTGTCGTTGGACCACTGCCGCGCAGAATCTACGATCGTTGCACGGGCATTCTCCAAGACACTCTGGCATCATGCGAACAGAGGTGTGTGCATCACCGGACTTATCTACTTGGTTTTAAGTAAGCGTGCTCAAATGACTGCTCTGCTGCGACCACGTCTTCTGCGAGCAGCGAGCACAACAGCGCGTGAAGATACAAGTGGACAAGCACCATTCTGACCGGGGTTTCATAGTCAGAGGTTGGGTCTACCTCAAGCTTCAACGTCGTATTCAGTAATCGGTAGCCACTCGAGCTAACCACAAACTTTCCTTCAGATTTTTATGGTTCTTTGCAGGTGATTCAGAGAGTGGGTGTCGTGGCATGCAAGCTGCAACTTCCTCCCTCCAGCTGGGTACACAAAGTAGCACACAGGGTTCAAAATTTCGTTTTGTAGTCAAAAACCGTAACCCCGGCGGTAGCAGTTTTCATAAAAAATGGGTATTTCTCTTATATATTTGCATACGAAAATTTTTAGAATTTTTAGGACATTTAGTTTAACCAGTTATATATATGTGTGTATGTAGAAAGCCTCTTTTCATTCTCGCCGTATCTCACAACGTAGGGAGTATCTCACATAACGGGGGGTATGTATGTACAGAATATGAGTATATAAGACTAGTTAGGTGGTATTTAAATTTTTAGACATACTTCTTTTTTATGTTCGTATATAAAGGTATTTGCAAATTATGCTAAAAACTATATACTCTCCTGCAATTTTTTCATTAGTTCATCTTGAAATATCTTACATTTAGTGTGTGTATATGTGTGCTATTCTGCAACTGCGTGTAGTCTACACGTGGACTATTTAACCCAGTCTGATCGAGCCATACATCAGTTAGATTAGCACATGCAAAGCACATCGTACTAATTGCTAGCAATTCAGTAGTAAATCATGAATACACCTTACTATAAAACAACATATGCAATTATTACCAGATCAGTTATGTGACCAAATTGACTCATTAATGGATTTTGTACTCTGTACATGAACATGTTTTCTTTTTGTTTTAACCGTATCTTTTTATTGGTAGCTCTAATTTGCAAATAGTTTTCACCAGTAACTTACTAATGATGAGAGGAATAAAATGATATAAATCTTACTATTAAACAATAATTTTGATGACTATTAACAGAAATTACTATATATATAATTTGAAATTATTATATCTACAACATGAAATTACTATCATATGGTAGTAAATTTATTAGCGAGACTTGTATCATTATGTTTTTCTCGTCGTCAATAATTTAATAATGAATTTTGTTTATGAATTGGAGTTACCAATAAAAAGATATGGCTAAAACAAAGTAAAAACAGATTCATGTACAAACTGGGAAATACATTCTCAGTACGGTGACTAGCTAGTAAATGTGTTTACTTGCCTATACATGAATCTGTTGTTTCTTTGTTTTAGCAATAACTTTTTATTTGAAGCTCCGATTTGCAAATGGTTTTTACCAGTACCTTACTAATGACGAAAGGAACAGAATGATATAAGTCTCGCTAATAAAAATTAATTTTAATGATTAGTAACATAAATTACAATATCTATAGCTAAGAATTACTACATCTATAATATAAAATTACTATCATACAATAGTAAATTTATTAGTGAGACTTATATCATTTTATTTCTCTCATCGTCGGTAATCTAATGGTGAAATTTGTTCGTGAATCGAAGCTACCAATAAAAAGATATGACTAAAATAAAGAAAAAAATATATTCATGTATAAACTAGAAAACACATTTATTAGTGTGTGGACACGTTACTGATTCAGTAGTAACTTCATTCATTGTTGTACTGATTCGGTAGTAACTTTATCTATACTAGTGATTGGTTTAGTCTACATATAGGCCTACGCGGGATGATTTGAACACGGTTATCTAGCAGAAGCACAGAATAACTATTCTACACTTAGGAGTAGAATAACGCTACCGCATGTATTTGTGTGTGTGTGTGTGTGTGTGTGTGTATATATATATATATATATATATATATATATATATGGAAAATACATATATAGTTTTTTAAAGAATCTTTCATGTATTAATTGTTAATGGAAATTTTGATATCATAGTTTTTTATAGATTCAAGTTTACGGTACAAGCGTACTGCAGATACTCCTGTCACCCCCCTGGTTGCTAGAGTAGGGGAAGGGCGATAAAGGTAGGATACATTGTTGTTCGCGACTCCAAAACGTCATGATCAGGATGAGGCTACCGGGTACCAACTTTGAGAGCATGCCAAGTTATCGAAGCTATCTCGTTCTCAAAGTGTGATAGATGGTCGTTCCACGAAGTGGAGCGTGAAAGATGACACATATTACCTTTTAGTGTTTTTGTTGTCGGAAATGTGGCTATTTTTTCAATTATATTCATAAAAAGATCATTTTTACCAAAATAATTTGTTATAAGACTAAAAAATGATCATTTCACTATAGGATTATAGCTCCTCTGTAGGGGTGTAAATGGGTTGTATATGAGTGGATATTGCTCGTCCTGTATCCTAACCTATATTTTTTTGGATTCGGAGCCAGATACGGGCTAGCCAAATACAGATCTAAATCTGGGTTATTCAGGATACGAACACGGGACAGATACGGATAAAGATAGATGGATAGTGCATACGTGCATAGGGTGTGTTTGGTAGAGCTCCAGCTCCACCAGATCTACGGATCTGATGAAGCTGGATATTCCTAACTCCACCAGATCTATAGAGCTAGAGCTGTGAGTACATTAAGAGTGCTTAGATGGATCATCTTGTTTACATTTTAAACCAAAAATATAAACTTAATTCACTTTATTTTAATCTACAAGTTCAGATCTCAAGTGAAATTAGAATCTAGAGCTCTACCAAACAGGCCCATAGAGTAGTATATATTGAATCAAACCACATGAGTATATGACCATAATAGCAAATTACTCCTTTCGGTCTCAAATAGTTGTCGTTTTGGAACTTCACTTTAAATATTTTAAAAAATATTGACAGTCAAAGTTTCGAAAGTTTAGCTATATCTGTATCCAAAACGACAATGAAAATATAACATCAACCAAACTAAATTGTTTCACAATAACCAAGAGATCCCATCGATTCTTGCAATTGTACAGCCATAGAAAACACTAGTAAAGGGAGAGCACTGCAAGTGTTTTATTGGCATGCATGCTTCTCGTGGAAGTAGATTGAGTTTGCTAGCTTTTAGATTATTGATCAACTAGTCATGTGTTCATGCGTTGCAATGAAAACTCAATTTGTGATAAAAATTTATTTGCAAAAAGCACTAACTTTGTCTGAATAATACTGTTCAATATGAATGTACAATGGTTGAAACTCAATTTGCGATAAAAAATTTTTATTTGCAAAGAGCATTAACAGTGGCAAAGATGGGTAATTAAAGAGCAGTTATAAAGGTGGGTAATTAAAGAACAGTGACAAAGGTGGATAATTTTGATGAAATGATACAGAAAGAAACTCTTGCTTTATATAGCAGAGATAAACTCCAACACGCTGGCGAACACGAACATGTTATAGCACTGACACATACTTGTAATCCCTCCTTGCATCATCCTAAGCATTAGCTCATAAAGCACAGTAGCCACTCGGCCAAAAACCTAATGTGGAAATTAATTCCCAAAAATGAATGTGTAGGAATTGATAGAACCAAGTGCAATGGACTTTGGTCAAAAACCCATTTGATTCAATGAACCAACTTTATTTCTTGAACATCTTGCTTCTTCGGAATATGGTTTCACATTCAAGCCAGTGGAGACAAAGGCCATACAGAGCATGTCACTTGTAGACGAAACCCTAAGCAGTGGAGATAAAGGCCATTCATGTTACCCAGGCATTAGCACGAATGATTAAGCAAGTTTATCTTGCCCATCTCATGTTAGTGCATAGGGGTCTGCCAGATCACTATCCTAAAGCCCAATCTAGGTTTTCCCCGAACTACTGTTCCTAAGACCTACTTCAAGAATCAAGATGCCGCATCCATGAGATGTCAATAGAAAGATCAATTCTTGGGTTCCATAATCTTCAGAACAATACTTAGGGTCTGTTTATTTTTACTTTTAATTCTGTATTTTAGTCTAAAAGAAAAATAAAAAATAAGCAGCTTGATTCTAAAAATCGATTCTCACAATCCAGTTTATCCATATACATTAGAATTTACAATCCACTTCATATGTGCTTTTAGATTTCATCTTTTAGAGAGTTAGCTTTTCTATAACCACAATCCAGAATCAGCTTTTTTTTATGAAGGAAGATTTTATTAATTTCAAGAACATGACATCGAAGTGATACAATTTCTTAAAACTTCTCTCGACCTCTGCTTAACAAAAGCACACAGCCTAAAAACAAAACAAGACGCACACTCTAATGGCTGGCAATCCGAAGACTAGACCGCCACCCATGCGTTTGGGAAAAAAAAATCCTTGGCCACTTGCACCAACCGTTGTGTAGCCTCCACCATAATAGTTCGTAAATCTAGCTTTTGCAGCACAACCAACATACGTAGTCAGCGGGAAGTAGCATAAATAATCTGCAAATGAGAAAAGTTTGATTTCTTTTCAAAAACTATATCATTCCTGCTTAACCAAAGAGACCAACAAATGGTTGCAGCCCCTAATAAAGTAATATTTTTGAGACCCTTCTCAAAATGAACAAGCCAAATCCCAAACATGTGAGAAACACTAACAGGTCCCGCAATGCCAAAAGCTAAATGCCAAAAACCCCAGACCACACGAGCAAAGCGGCAATTAAAGAATAAATGCCTAATTGTCTCCATTTCGTGACAAAAGCAACACATTTTACTGCTCTGCCAATTGCGTTTGGCCAGGTTGTCCTTAGTCAAAATGACCCCTCTTCGAAGGTATCACAAAAACACTTTAATTCTTAGCGGGGCTTTTAATTTTCATAAATGTTTATTTAAATTAGGAACGTCGCAATTAATCAATGCAATGTAACGAGATTTTACTGAAAATTATCCAGATTTGCACAATTCAAAGCAAAAAATAAACATGCCCTTAGATTGCTCAAGCTTTACACACCAATCTGCTCACAACAATAATCCAATTTGGGCAACGAAACAATCTGCTCACCGCATGCTCTCCGGGGGATCCGAAACGCTCCTCGCAGCTGCGCCTCCTCTGCTCCACCTGGCCGGAGGAGAGCACGCTGCAGAAGAGCCGCCAGGGGAGCACTAGTTGCCAGGCGGACACGCGACCGGGGGAGATCTGGAGTGTTGGTCGGGGGAGAAAAGCCGCGAGGGAGCGTGGGCGTGGCTGTCGGGGGGAGAAGTTGCCGAGGGGAGCACTGGGTGTTGGGAAGAGAAGCCGTTAGGGGAGCGTTGGACGTGGGGAGAAACGCTGGCCCAAGGGGGAGTGCTGGTGCCCGGGCGAGATCTAGGTGAGAGCCGAGCGCCGCAATGCGACACGGCGGGGGCTAGGACTGAGTCACCGAGGACTTGATGAGACGCTGGTGGGCTAGGCCTGGGCCAAATGTCATCCAATATCCAAATAGATTTATTATCTAATATTCGGGTCTCGACCCATATATTCCGGATGCTGGAAGCTTCAAATCCAATCCGATATCCGAATTTAATTATCCGGATCCGGTCCCGGATCTGATCGGATATCTACTTTTCTTCCTAATTCTGATCCCGACTGAATCTGGATCCGAATCGGACGAGAAATATTCGATTCGTTTTCACGCACCAACACTCTCTTCACTCATTCGCGTGCACTCAAGCAAAGTAGGGAGAGTGCTTCTTACTCAAAGCTTGATTTTTTAGTTGTTTGGTTGAGTGGATTTCTTTTTGAATTTTTGGACATAGTTCAATAAATCCTAAATAATCTAAATACCCGTTCCAAACATGTTTTTAGCAAAAAAAAAAACTGACATTATCAGCTGTCAACACAGAATTTTCAAAAGTGTTAATAGTATACGGAAAATTTTCCCATAAAATATCAATTACGCGGCAGAGCCTCGGCTCGGTTGGCTGGTGCGAGCAGAGGTAAGTGTGTGTGAGTACGTGCTTGTAGCTCGACTGTTGTTGCATCTTCTTCAGTAAATGGTAGAGTTTTTGGCCAATTTTTTTAAAAAGAAAAAGAAAAAAGAAAATGCCAATCACAAAAAGGAGAAGCAGCAAGAAAAATAACAGTTTGGGCTCGAGCCCAACTCATGGTCAGGGGCATTCCCGTCCGACCCAACGAAACCCTCCCATTCCGCTGCCGCATATAAATACCGGCCTTAGGGTTTACGTGCCTTACCTCAGCACCGAGCTCGCGCCGCCGCCTCCCGCACTCCCGACAGGTAACCAAGCGCCACCACCCCTCCCACTCTATTCCTCGTTCAGATTTAGATTTTGCCCTAATCCGCAGCCATTTCATGGCCTGAATCCATTACTGCCGTTACAGTTCTTCGCAAAATTCTTAGCAAGCTCGCCGCGGGATCGAATTCACCGAACTAATCACCCTATTCTAGCGTTTAGCGTGAGCGGCTTAGGATTCCGGCGCTTTTGATCTTTGTGGTTTGCGTGTGCGATCTTGCAGGCGCTGTTTTGGTTGCGGATCTAATGGTTTGGTGGGCTTTGGTGGTGTCTGCAGGTGAGGAAGGAGGAGGCAGGGGAAGATGTCGCACCGCAAGTTCGAGCACCCGAGGCACGGCTCCCTCGGCTTCCTCCCCAGGAAGCGCTCCTCCCGCCACCGCGGAAAGGGTAAGTATGGAACACCTACGCATTCGACCACCGATGCTGTGCTATGCTTGTGCGCTTGAGAAGACTCATGGTTCGTGATTTGTATATTCCCCCCCCCGAAACGTACTGGGATTCGTACATGCATTGATCATCCGATGCAGTGTGGTGTGCGCGTTCGTAGCAGTAGCTTTTGTTTTTGTATCAGTTTTGTGCTCCCATGCTCTGATTATATAAGATAATGTGATTCGGCTGTTGTCTGTTAGGTCGCTTCTAGAGGTTGTTCATCTAGTAATTTGGGATCATGTAGTGTAGATTTATCAGTGCTATGTGTCTTTTGAGTATGCATTGTAAATGTGCTGTATGACCCAATAGCTTTGCTGGACATAATGGTTGATTATCCCATCGATGTGTAGATGTGTTAGTTTCTATACGGTAAATCTTAAAAAATTGCTTGCATGCATGCCTTTTTTTTGTCTCAATTACGTATTATGAAGAATGCATTTGTTTTTGAATCTAGAACCTAGGTATTAGCCAATGGAAATTATTGTTATTCAACAGTTTAATTTATTTGCTTGGTTGCTTTTGTGAAACTTCATGATGGTCATCCTGATTCAGGGTTATATGTAATCTTATGCTACTCATTATCTGTTTTTTAGTGAAGTCTTTCCCAAAGGATGACCCAAAGAAGGCATGCCACCTCACCGCCTTCCTTGGCTACAAGGCTGGAATGACACACATTGTGCGTGAGGTTGAGAAGCCTGGCTCCAGTACGTCAAACTCCTTCCATTGCACCAATCACAGTTTTTGTATTACTAGGACATGTTTTATATACCTTGAGGAAGTTCTTTGTCCATGATATAATCAGCATTACACCATTGTCAAATCTGGTCCCAACTGCTTTTCTAAACAAATTGATCTTTTGCACAATTTTGTTCTTTGGTATGAGGTTTTATTTCGTAGCTGGACTAATTTTTTTTTGGGAAGTCGATATATGCATCTATAGCAAGACCCTAGAAGTAAAATTTATGGGAGGCTGCTTGCGATTACTGATGGCATCATGTATTTGACATTGTGCAGAGCTCCACAAGAAGGAAACCTGTGAGGCTGTTACCATCATTGAGACCCCTCCTCTTGTCATTGTTGGACTTGTGGCATATGTGAAGACCCCTCGTGGCCTTCGCACCCTTAACTCAGTTTGGGCTCAGCACCTTAGCGAAGAAGTGAGGAGAAGGTTCTACAAAAATTGGTGCAAGAGTAAGAAAAAGGCTTTCACAAAGTATGCCCTCAAGTATGATAGCGATGCAGGCAAGAAAGAAATCCAGTTGCAACTTGAGAAGATGAAGAAGTATGCTTCTGTTGTTCGTGTTATTGCGCACACCCAGGTGAGATTGCCTTGCCCTAATCTTAGTTCTGTATTCTGAAGATTAGAAGGTTTTGCTCACCTGTGTTATACTCTTTCTCAATTTCAGATTAGAAAGATGAAAGGCTTGAAGCAGAAGAAGGCTCACCTCATGGAGATCCAGATTAATGGTGGCACTATTGCAGATAAGGTGGACTATGGTTACAAGTTCTTTGAGAAGGAAGTTCCAGTGGAAGCTGTCTTCCAGAAGGATGAGATGATTGATATCATTGGTGTCACCAAGGGTAAGGGGTATGAGGGTGTTGTCACCCGTTGGGGCGTCACCCGCCTTCCCCGCAAGACCCACAGGGGTCTCCGCAAGGTTGCCTGTATTGGTGCCTGGCATCCTGCTAGGGTGTCCTACACCGTTGCTCGTGCTGGTCAGAATGGATATCACCACCGCACTGAGATGAACAAGAAGGTTTACAAGATCGGCAAGTCTGGACTAGAGTCTCATGCTGCCTGCACTGAGTTCGACAGGTACTTATCCGAACAAACATTAGAAAGCTGTTGTAAATGAGGACCCAACAATCAACATGATCAACTGACTAAGTTATGCTATGCATCTTGTTCTTATGGTCCTGCCGTATCTGACGCTACCACACTTGCAGGACCGAGAAGGACATCACCCCGATCGGTGGCTTCCCGCACTACGGTGTGGTGAAGAGCGACTATATCATGATCAAGGGCTGCTGTGTCGGCCCCAAGAAGAGGGTGGTGACCCTCCGCCAGTCTCTGCTGAAGCAGACCTCGCGTTTGGCCCTCGAGGAGATCAAGCTCAAGTTCATCGACACCTCGTCCAAGTTTGGGCACGGCCGCTTCCAGACTACCGAGGAGAAGCAGAGGTTCTTCGGCAAGCTCAAGGCCTAGGTCACCGGAGCCGCGCCGAATCCCATTGCCACCTGATAGTGTTCCCAGTTTTTTTCTTCTTGTCCTAAGGTTTTGTGGCAGATGTTTATGGACCGGTTTTTGTATTGCAATTGCAACTCTGAGCTGCTGCAGATGGTTAAACTGTTGATGTTAATGTATTTCGGACTTGATAGTATGTTTTGCGGGCATTGTGTCAGTTCTATTTCTTTCTCTGGATCATCCTTCGCTCGAGAGGTGCTTGAAGCAACATTTCGGTGTTGCATGTTGTGCGCGACGCGATTTGATGGTATGTAAGTATCGCGATTCTAGAGCAGTGTTTTAATACTTTTCCTATTAATATAAGTTATATAAATATTAAGACAAGCAAAAGGTAAGTAATAATTATCTATCTTTTATTTATATTTTAATATTTATACAATTGTAAATAAAAAAGAGCATGAAAGTAGCTCTCTTTCATGATACGTAGGGTTGTTGGGTAGAGTTTCAGATTCTTGCTTCACTTAAGATTTAAAATTTGTAGACTAAAATAAAGTGAACTAAGTTTATATTTTTGATTTAAAATATAAACTTAATGATCTATCTAAACACTCTTAATATACTCATAGCTTTAGCTTCACAGATCTGGTACTTAACTCCACCAAATTCACGAATTTAATAAAGCTAGAGCTCTACCAAACGCTTTCCACTCATTGCACGCTCGCATGAGGGGCATGACCGAGCCCACTTGTCAGCGTTGCTCGCCTCTACAAGTGCGCACGAGTGGCGAGAGCAGAAGCCAATATCCATACTTCTCCTCTTGACCTCGACGCAGGGATTGAAATCTCGTTTTGCTCTAAATATCGCTCATGGCCGGAGAATGAAATCTCAGCGAGATTTAGAAATCTCGGACAACATTTGGATGAACCGCAAAAACAGATTTTCAAATTTGGTTTTTTTTCCTATCGAGATTTTCGAGATCTCGGTGAGATTTGTCGAGATCTCGACAAAATTGTACCGAGCGAAAAATAGCTCAAACGATGTCAAAAAAATTTGAAATTTTTTTGACGATTCCTGACACATCAGTGATGTTCCCATAAAAACTCCACCTATGTTGTCTCAACATAGCTGGTCCCAAGCCTGGATAAAGGAGGAGGGGGGTCCTGTCCCTAAAAGGTTGTAATAGGCGTGGTGAGCCAACGTAAAAACTTAGCTACTCAAATGGAGATGAAACCTAAGAGAAAACCGTTGGGGCGTAACCCTCTTAGCGACGCACCATATCGGAACCCGGATATGGTGTTCAATGGGCAAGGGCCAGGCCGTCACCCTCTTGGTGACGCGCCGTGTCGTGATCTGGACACGGTGTTAAGTGAGCAAGAATCGGGTCGTCGCTCCCTTAGTGGAGCGCTACATCGGCGTCTAGGTGTAGTGATAAATGAGCAAGGATCTTCACACCTGACTCAATAGGTGCGAGGGGTAAGAAAGCTAGTCGAGCCGACTAGGATTAGGCTAAGTAGTTGAAATGTAGGGTCTCTTACAGGTAAGTTAAGAGAGTTAGTTGACACAGCGATCAGAAGATGTGTAAATATCCTATGCTTGCAGGAGACAAAATGGAAGGGACAAAAAGCAAAGGAGGTGGAGAACACTGGTTTCAAGCTCTGGTACACAGGAACAGTTGTAGGCATCTTGATTGATAAGAGCCTCAAGAATGGAGTGGTGGACGTTAAGAGGCAAGGAGATAGAATCATTCTAGTCAAGCTTGTCATTGGTGATTTAGTCTTGAACGTAATAAGTGCGTATGCTCCCAGGTATGCCACAATGAGAGTGCTAAGAGACAGTTCTGGGAAGACTTAGATGGCGTGGTTAGAGCGGTTCCCACCAATGAGAAACTGTTCATAGGAGGAGATCTCAATGGTCATGTAGGTACAACAAATGCAGGGTATGAGGTGGCACATGGAGGTTTTAGGTATGGTAGTAGGAATCAGGAGGGAGAGGAAATCTTGGACTTTGCTATAACTTATAATCTGATGATAGCCAACACTTTCTTTAGGAAGAGACAGTCTCATTTAGTGACCTTCAGTAGTAGCCAAAATTCTAGTCAGATCGACTTTGTTCTCATAAGAAGAGAGGACAAACGGGCATGCTTGGATTGTAAGGTGATACCCGGAGAGTGTTGTCTCTCAACACAAGCTTGTGGTGGCTGACTTTCACTTTCGATTGGATGCCTATAGGGATAAACAAACCAAAATCGTGAGAACGAAGTGGTGGAAACTCAAAGGGGAGGCATTGGGAGTCTTTAAGGAAAGGGTTATCCCGGAGGGCTCTCGGAATGAAGGAGAAGATGCAAACAACATGTGGGTGAAGATGACAACTTGCATTAGGAAGGTGGCTTCGGAGGTGCTTGGAGTGACCAAAGGGAGTGGAGGTGTACCTAAAGATACTTTGTGGTGGAACGAGGATGTCCAGAAGGCTATTAAGGAGAAGAAAGAATGCTATAAGGGCGTGTATCATGACAGGAGTGCGGACAATATAGAGAGGTACAAGGTGGCAAAGAAGACCGTGAAGCGAGCCGTGAGTGAGGCAAAGGGCCGAGCCTATGAGGATCTTTACCAACGGCTAAGTACAAAGTAAGAAGAGAAGGACGTTTATAAGATGGCTAGAATTCGCGAGAGGAAGACGAGGGACCTCAATCAAGTTAAATGCATTAAGGATGAGAGGGATCAACTCTTGGTGAAGGAGGAGGACATCAAACATAGATGGCGTGAGTACTTTGACAATTTGTTCAATGGTGAGAATGAGAACACGACTATTCAGTTGGACGACTCCTTTGATGACACCAATAGACGCTTTATATGTAGGATCCAAGAAATTGAGATTAGAGAAGCTTTAAAAATGATGAAAGGGGGCAAGGCGATGGGCCCTGATGGTATCCCAATCGAGGTGTGGAAATGCCTCGGGGATGTAGCTATAGTATGGCTAACCAAGCTGTTCAACCATATTTTTCGGTCGAACAAGATGCCCGAAGAGTGGAGAAGTATATTAGTACCAATCTTCAAGAACAAGAGAGATATTCAAAATTGTACTAATTACAGGGGGATTAAACTGATGAGCCACACTATGAAGTTATGGGAGAGAGTTATAGAGCATCGTTTGAGAAGAATGACGCGTATCACCATGAACCAATTTGGATTCATGCCCGGAAGGTCGACCATTCAAGCAATGTTCTTAATAAGACAAGTTATGAAGCGGTTTAGGGAGCAGAAGAAGGACCTACACTTGGTTTTCATCGACTTGGAAAAGGCTTATGATAAGATACCAAGGAATGTTATGTGGTGGACTTTGGAAAAGCATAAAGTCCCAACAAAGTATGTTACCCTCATCAAGGACATGTACAACAATGTTGTGACTAGTGTTCGAACAACTGATGGTGACACAGATGACTTCCCGATTAAAATAGGACTATATCAAGGGTCAGCTCTGAGCTCTTACCTCTTCGCCTTGGTGATGTATGAGGTCGCTAGGGATATTCAAGGAGATATCCCGTAGTGTATGCTTTTTGCTGACGATGTTGTTCTAGTGGATGAAAGCAGGGCGGGAGTAAATAGGAAACTAGAGTTATGGCGGCAGACCCTAGAGTCGAAAGGTTTTAGACTTAGCAGGACTAAAACCGAGTATATGAGATGTGACTTCGGTACTACTAGACATGAGGAGGGAGATGTGAGTTTGGAAGGTCAGGTAGTGCCCAAGAAGGATACCTTTCGATACTTGGGATCGATGCTACAGAGAGATGGGGATATTGATGAAGATGTTAGCCATAGAATTAAAGCGGGATGGATGAAATGGCGTTAAACATCTGGCGTTCTCTGTGACAAGAGGGTACCACAAAAGCTAAAAGGCAAGTTCTATAGAACGGCTATTAGACCTGCGATGTTGTATGGTGCAGAATGTTGGCCTACTAAAAGGCGGCATGTTCAGCAATTAAGTGTCACGGAGATGCGTATGCTGTGTTGGATTTGTGGTCATACAAGAATGGACTGAGTTCGAAACGACGAGATTCGTGATCAGCTAGGGGTAGCTCCAATTGAAGAAAAGCTTGTACAACACCGGTTGAGATGGTTTGGACATGTTCAACGGAGACCTTCGGAGGCACCAGTGCATAGCGGAATCATAAGACGCGACAATAATGTGAAGAGAGGTAGGGGCCGGCCAAACTTGACTTGGGAGGAGGCAATCAAAAGGGATTTAAAAGGATAGAATATATTGAAAGAGTTGGCTCTGGATAGAAGTGTGTGAAAAGCAGCTATCCACATGCCTGAACCTTGATTAGGCTTTATGCCATGTTTTGGTATAGTTTTAGGCTTTGTTCTACTTCCTTATCTCTCTCTTTCTCTCTTTGTTAGCGGATCGTTTTGGGTTTGAACTCTAGCCTACCCCAACTTGATTGGGACTAAAAGGCTTTGTTGTTGTTGTTGTATCAAATCTGAGAAATTTTTAAAAATTCAAATATTGCAACTGTCCTGATAAAACGCTGACTAGCAAGTTTGAACCGAATGAAAAATGAAACAGACCACGTTAGAAAATTTTGAAATTTTTTTCATGGTTATGATGCATTAATAATATTCCCATAAAATTTTCAGATAATGATCAAACTTCATAAATTTTTAAAAATTCAAACAGTGCTACTATCCTAATAAAAGCCATACCGCCAAACTTCAACCAAATGAAAAATGGTACAAACCACTTAAGAAAATTTTGAATTTTTTTTTGGATGTTCCTGATATATCATTAATATTTATATAAAATTTTTATATGATGGTCAAGTTTCAAGAAGTTACAAAAATTCTAATAGTGCTACGTCCTTATAAAAGCCTGATGATTAATACATAGATTTGTTTTAATAATAAAAAGATTTAAAATTTTTGAAAAATTTGCAAAAGGGTTTTAAGGAAATGCTTAAGATCTCATAAAAATTTTCAATTATGATCACACTCTAGTAAATTTATAAAATTCTTACAAGTGCACTATACCATTTATGTTCTTCTGTTTTTCTATTTTTGAAATATAACAAATGAAATTCAATGCATACATAGATTTGATTGAGCAAAAAAAATTGAAATTTTTTAAAATTTTATATAATATTTATGATGAAATTCTTAAGCTCTTATAAAAATTTTAGATCATGATCAAACTTTACAAAATTTATAAAATTCGACAAGGTTATTACCCCAATTATGTTCATTTTTTTTAAAGATAACAAATGAAGTTAAATTATTTTTAAAATTTTTATGTTTGATCCTACACTTCTTAGGATGATACCATAAATTTTTTAGATCATGATAAAGTATGTAAAATGTTATAAAAATCTGATAGTGTTTCTGTAGTTTTTTAAAAATGTCTCAAAAACTCGTTTTTTCAACAAAGTTTCGGAGGAGATGACTTTCTTAAGGGTTATTAATAAATTTCCGATCAAATATGGTCAAATAAAGTCAAAAACTCTGAGATCTCGGTGAGAAATGGCGATATTTCGCTGATATTTTTGAGATTATTGTAGTAATTTAAATTTTTTTACTTCGGTCGGCATTTCAAAATTCGTCCACTTCTGGTAAGCAAGATCTCGGTGAGATCTTGCAAAATTTTGGTGAGATTTTAATCCATGCCTCGACGTCGCAATCGTGAATTTTTTTTAAATAATAGATTTTTTAATTCAATTTGCAAAAATAACCTCGATTCAAAAAAATTGTAAAACTATACCTCTATCATCTTTTGAAATGACGAGAGCAAGCCCGGCCCTGGGGCAGGGCGGGCGAGGCGGCCGCTCCGGGCCCCCGTCATATATTAGTATAGTTAACTTGTGAAGGTCATAACTCTTGATTTGTAGATCCGATTGAGCTTATTTTTATTGGGTTAGTTTTGGAATTAAATCTAGTTTCTACAGTTCAATTTGCACATCAATCCAATGGTGGGATCTTTAGGAATTAATATTTTAGTAAACGTATGTCAATCTGTTTTTTTTTTGTTGAAACCGAAATAATTTTTAATAGTTTAATGAAAAATGATTGCAGTAGTGAAGCAATTCTACAAAGTGATAAAGATTTTGAAGTTAATTACTTTTTGGTTATGGTTGATATGGCAAACAGTTTATTGAAAAACAGATTTGAAGAATTCCAAATATTCAATGGTATATTTAGGTCTCTTCTGAGCTCAACAATTTTGAAGTCATTGGATCATATTAAACTTAAAGATTATTGTACTAAGTTGGTAAAAACTTTCTCTGTTGATGATTCATCTGATTTTGAGTTAAATAATTTGATTTCTAAGTTGAGAATACTGCAGATGACTTTGCCATATAGACCAATGTCTGCTATGGAGATTTTTGAGTTTGTCAGGGAAGTGGATTGTTATGCTAATATTTCTATTGCTTATCGAATCTTATTTGTTGTGCCAGTAATTGTGGCATCAACTGAAAAAAACTTTACAAAGTTGAAATTATTGAAGAACTATTTGAGATCTACAATGTCTCAAGAAAAGTTAAATGGTCTGGCAACTTTATGTGTTGAGAAGAAGTTTGATGACATTAATGTTGAGGCCATAATTGATGATTTTACATCTAGAAATGTTAGAAGATATTTTCTATGATGATCTCTACAAAATGTTTGAGGTAAATAATCTCAGTTTTGTACTTCTATTTATTTATCGATAACAATTTCTATAATACATCGAATATTATCTTTTTAATTGATACATAGTAGTATAAAAATATTTTGATGCTTATGTTAGGGGATCTCCATTTATAATTTCGCCCCGGACCATCAAAAACTCAGGACCGGCTCTGCTCCCCACGGATCTAGCAGTGGCGGCGTCTCCCCCATCGATGGCCTCGATGCCGCCGCGGACGGCTACGCCTCCAACGACTTCGTCTAGGGATCCTCCTCAGCCAGCCGCGAGCGCAAGAAGGGTGAGCTACCCGATCTTCCTCCTGCACCCCCGCCTTCTTTTTCCCTTTGTTAATCACCCATACCATCACAAGCTGACGCGGAACCATAGATAGCAGTTCCTCTTGGCTCCTTCGAGTTTCTTCGCTCGCATATGCTTCCTTTTGGTCTCAGACAGCGTATTATGGAGTGCTAAATTCTAATTGCCTTCACTTGATAAGGAAACAAGTTGAATTAGAAGTTCTGAGGAGAAGGAATGATCAATTAATGAATACAGATGGTACACAAAGCTTGACTGTACTGATCGCCTGCACTTGATATGTTTGTCGTTGTGTTGATCAATAATATAAAAAATAGTTGCTTGCGCCTTGAAATGTAGAAATGTGTTATTCTGCGGAATAATTGTTTTGCTTTTCAGCTGTAACCCGGAAGAAATGGCACACCCATTGCAACATTCAATGTTACATTTCTTAATTCTTACCACTTGAAATGGCCAGCGTTAAGAACTGACAACAGCAACAAACTAATCAAGCACTACAGTTATAATTACGCACTTATATCTACTGATTAAAATCCTATACTATGTTTTCTTTTTCCGATTTGATCAAATACATTGCAATTGAGAGAGCACTATAAACTCGACAAGGTATGGCAAGGCTATAGTCCCTGCTTGTTTCTGTTAGTTTCTGGAGCGATATCAACATTCTACTGATATGGATACATGCTGTACTTGAGAATGAAGCATGGTTGCATGGTTGCACTTGTTGTAGAAACTTCTACTGATCCATTTTGTTCATTGCATGATTGCATCATGCTGTTAGATGGTTT
This sequence comes from Guadua angustifolia, assembly GCA_036346375.1. Taxonomy (NCBI): domain Eukaryota; kingdom Viridiplantae; phylum Streptophyta; class Magnoliopsida; order Poales; family Poaceae; genus Guadua; species Guadua angustifolia. The sequence goes on from CM070521.1 coordinate 43,462,649, forward strand.
CATTACTTCATTTTGCAGGTTGAGGTTTTGGTGATAATATATGTATGCTTGTAGGTTGAAAATTCTGTATGCATGAATGAAATATGTATTATAGAAGTGTTTGTTATATTCAGGCCTTCAAATCTTTCAAACTCGAGTATGCATGAATCAAATAAGTATGCTCTGTTGCTCATATTACTAACAATTTTAATGAGCTAACTCGAGTTTTTAATGAGTCGAGCCGAATTGAACTTTAAGCTCATTAAGATAACGAGTCGAGTCTAGCTGGCTTGTTATCTTAATAAGTTTACCGAGCTGAGTTGGCTCGATATCCACTTTTAGCTAGAGCTAAACCAAACACCCCCAAGTAATACTTATGTACGTACCTAAGCTAACGCACTCCTTTGAGGCTTTGGCCGGCTAACCCCTGTGCATGTGTCCAAGGGCCACTTAGCGCCGCGTGACCAAGGAGTCCTTAGCTTCTCATGCTGTGGTGAATTGGGTCAAGGCAATCTAGCTTGGTTGCATGGAAGACTCTGGTACTATGTTTATGTTTGTTAGGGCTGTTTGTTTTAGCTTTTGATTCTGAATTCTGGCTCTAAAAGCAAAACAAATAGTCCAATTCTAAAATCTGATTCTCACAATCCAGCCCACTCATATACACTAGAATCCACAATCCACTTTATATGTGCTTTTGGATTCCAGCTTTTAGATAATCAGCTTCTCTACAACTACAATATAAAATCAACTTTTAGAAAATCCAAAGCTAAAACAAATAGGCCCTTACTTTGTTTCTGTGGGATATACACATCCCGGGTGTCTGCAAAGCAGGCCTGCGAGGCCTAGCTGGATAACGATGAGTTGGGCCAACCGCAGGAAAATAGAAGCTATCAGGGGCGCGCCAAGACGTGCCCAATAAGGAAGTCCTAGAGATGACAACCGTCTCAGATTAGGTAGGATACGATTGTAATCTAGACCGTTACGACATGGATAGGTACAAGAGTCATAATTTTTACTTTGTATCCAACTAGGATTCTCTTTTGTAACCGCCCTCCTCTGCTATATAAAGGGAGAGACGAGAGAACATCACCATATAATCTCATCAGCAAATTAGCTAGCCACATATAATTTCAGAGCACAGGACTAGGGTATTATCTCTCTCTGAGAGCGAACTCAGATACATCCGGTGTCTTGTGCTACCATCGAGTTTGGATCCAGCGCCTAGCCCCCTTTTGATTATTGCCGACAACAAACGTCGACAGTTGGCGCGCCAGGTAGGGGCTGCGCTAAGATCAATCTTGTCAGTGTTTCGAATACTGGCAAGTGAATTTTTAGTCAAGGGGTCGCGTGTTCCCTCTCCTTGAATGGTCTGACTCAGGGAGCCCAAGAAGTATACTGGTTCGGGCCGAATGTACCTACTCAGTTCGTGTAGTGGATCTGTATTGCTTTGGGTGCAGGTGACTGCATGGTGTTACAGGCGAGGGCTAAGGACTGGCCTTGAGCGCCTCGTACCAGTGGGGGAGCTCGAAAGCTTGAGGATGCTAAGGGCTCGAAGCTGTAGGAGCGTTCGAGCCGTGTGCGTGAGTAAGAACAGTTCACCCGTAAAAAACCGTCCCTTTCCCTGAGGGTCCTGCCTCCCTTTATATAGACGAAGGGGGCAGTTTACATGGGAAATTGGAAAAGAAAGGAAGGGGTGTCCTACGCTTGGGGAGTCTTGGTCTTCGGTCTTAGCGACTGACCGGTATCTGCTCGCCCCATGCCGGGTTGGTAGATACATCGAGTGGCATGGTTTTCTGTTTCTCCGGGAAGCGGTGCACCTACCCTCTGCGCATTTGCCAGGTGCTGACATCGTAACGCCTGGCTCTGGTGTTGCTGAAAGCATCTAGGCCCCCAAATTTTCGGTTAAGTTTTGGTAATCGATAACAATGATATTTTGAAGTACTAATGTTATTTTATTGAGTATGGTTGAGTACAGGTTGGCTCAAAGCAGAATGGACAAGAGAATATCGACGCAAATTGTAGAAGATCAAATGAAGCAAGGCTAAATGACCCAGGTATAAAGCATAAGGACCATTTTATAGTTTTACCGATCTCGGTAATCGAAGAGATGAGATCGGATTATTAAATTAGATGCCGTACTATTAAGAGGGGTCATTGTCGCTAGTTTGGCATCGGAAAATAGTGTCAAGGCTCAAATCACAGTTTATTAAATGTCTCTAGGGTCAATGATAAAAAAGTCAAATCAAAAAGAGTTTAAAATGGGCTGCTGATCCTTTGGGTGCGGTATGACCGCATGCCCATGCGGTATGACCGGCCATGCGGTATGACTGCGCCCCCGTGCGGCGTGTTTTTTCCAGAAGAGGGGTTTTTCAGTTTTTAAGCGTGCGGTATGACCACACCCCTCCTGCGGTATGACCGCATGCCCATGCTTGATATGATGGCCAAACCTGTGGACTGATTGGATGACCAATACATTTATTGCCTTGATGTGCTTGGTCACAGAGGTGCGGTATGACCGGTCATGGGTGCGGTAAGACCGCACTCTCTGCATGATTTTGAGTCACTTTTAAGCAACGGCTACATTTGGTTGGTGAGGGGTATAAATACCATTCCACCTGTCATCTACAGCTCTTCTTGAACCACATTGAATACACTTGAGCCCTAGTGAGTCTCCACATCTCTTTGTGCATCAAATTCACATTTGAAAGAGCTAGGAGAGAATTGAGTTGTGCTTTAAGTGATTGAGCCTTAGACACTCACATTCGATCTCAAGCAAGCGTCAATACTTATTACTCTTGGAGGTTGCCGCCTCCTAGACGGCTTGGAGGCGTGAGGCTCCGGTGATCTTCACAAAGAAGATTGTGTGAAGGCCCGTACGATTATGAAGGCAAGGAGCTCGCCTACCTGGAGCGGGGAAGAGCTACCTCTAGTGATCGGGGAAGGCTCAAGCAAGTGGAGCCGGCTTGAAGGAGTTCAAGTCACCTCAACGTGGAGTAAGGGAGATCGGCAAGTCTCCGAGACCACGGGATAAAAATTCACGTGTTCATCTTTTGTGGTTTGCATTGTTCTTACTATTGTTTCACTTTTAGCATTTTGATCATCATTGTGATTTACTTGCTCATCCATTAAAGTAGTTTAAGTAGAAGAATTATTTGGTGATCATCCGAATTGCTAGGTATCAAAAGTTGCTAAAATTGTCAATTGTGCTTAGAAATAACCAAACGTGAAATTTAGTTTAGAAATTTTAAAACCTCCTATTTACCCCCCCTCTAGTCGGTATCCTTGATCCTACAAGTGGTATCAGAGCGAGGACTCTTTATTCGGGCTTTACCGCCTAAAGAGTAAGGATGGCTAGTGATGGGGTGTCAATAGGCAAGGCCAGGGTTCAAAAAACCGAATTTAAAAAACCGGCTCGAAATTCGCGGTACGGTTTTCGCAAAAACCACTCGAAAAACCGCTCGAAAACCGTCAAAAACCGAAAGGTTTAAAAATCAAAAAAATTTGAAATTTTTTTGAAAAAAATCGAAAACCGCGGTTTTCACGAAAACCGCTTTCGCTTTTTGACGAAAACCGACCCGCCATTTGAATGTTCTTCGAAACGGTTTTGAGCGGTTTTTTTTAAAAACCGCGGTTTTAGCGAAAACCGCAGTTTTCAAAACCGCTCATATAAATTTTTTCAAAATTTTTAAATTTTTAAATTTCTTTTTTTAATTAGAACGGTTTACCAAGCGGTTTTGAGTTTCGAACCGTCGCGGTAAGGTCGGTTTTCGCGGTTTTCGACGAAATTGTGAACACTGGGCAAGGCGCCATTTTTTGATGGCACAAATTATGCTTATTGGAAAATTCGTATGACCGTTTATTTCAAGGCCATGAGCCCAAGCATATGGAGAATTGTGAATGAGGGTTTCGCTATGGGCACAAATCCACCATTAACAATGGAACAAGAAGAGCGCAACACTCATCTCAATGCTCAAGCTATGAACGCTCTCTTTGGTGCTTTGAACGCGGATGAGTTCAATCGAGTGAGCAATCTTGAAACCGCTCATGAGATTTGGACAACCCTCTCGGAAATCCATGAGGGCACATCCGCGGTCAAAGAAGCCAAATTGCATATGCTTCGGATCAAATACGAGAGTTTTATTTTGTTACCCCATGAGAACATTAATGAAATGTACTCTCGGTTAAATAACATAGTAAATGAACTCAAAGGCCTTGGTGCATCACTAACCGACTTTGATATTGTTCGAAAGATGCTTAGGGCCCTTCCGAAGAAATATGAGACATTGGTAACTTTATTTCTCAACTCGCCGGAATTGCCAAGGATGACGCCAACCGGACTTCTTGGAAACCTCATCACGAATGAGCTCTACAAGAAGGACAAAGAAGAATTATTGGAACAAAGCTCATCTAAGAAGAAAAATATAGCCTTCAAGGCGAAGGTAGAGTTAAGCGATGAGGCTCTTAAGAATACCGAAGATGAAGACACGGAAGAGGAGATGGCTCTTCTTGTGAGAAGAATGAAGAAATTTATGAGAAGACGCTCAAGCTCAAGTGGCTCACAAAGATTCAAGAAAGGGCAACATTCTAGCACCAATCGGTATGCAAATATTCGGTGCTATGAGTGTGATGAAAAGGGGCACATTGCCTCACATTGTCCCAAGAAGAAGGACGACAAGAACAAGTCACCCAAGAAGAAGTTCTTTCAAGGAAAGAAGAAGCTCTTCAAGAAGCTTCATAAGGACGACAAAGACGAAGCCCATATTGGTGAGTGGGATTCCGATGAGGAGTACTCGGATTCCGAGTCATTCGAAGATGAAGCACCCTCAAAGAAGAAGGGACTTGCCGGCATAGCTATCAAGGAGGCATCGTCGCCATTCGTCACTCCTTTGTGTCTTATGGCTAAAGGAGATGTTAAGGTAAATTCGAATACCGATGATGAACCTTCATATGATGAATTGATGGATATGCTTGAAGATTTAAATGAATATCTTGGCAAAGAAAAATCAAAATTTAAGATATTAAGGAAAGAATTTGTTTCTCTCAAAAGCTCTTATGAGGAGCTAAAGAAAAATCATGAAATTCTTCTTGCCAAAAATGATTCAAAATCCTCTAATGATATTGGAATTGAATGTAACATTGTTGATGCTTTGCCTAGATTAGACAATGGCTCATTTCATGTAGAAAAATCAAGCATATCTACTTCATGTGATGATTTAGTTGATTTATCATGTTCTAGTGCTAACTCATGTAATGAAAGTTTAATTGTTGAAAATAATGAGCTTAAGGAACAAGTAAATAAACTCAACAAAAGTTTAGATAGATACTTTAAGGGTAAGGACACCTTAAATAAAATCTTGAGTAGTCAAAGGTGCTCTTATAATAAAGAAGGTTTAGGATATGTTCCTAAAAGGAACAAGAAAATAAGTAACAAAACTCCGCGCTTTGTGAAATCAAATGGTAAATTTTGCTATAAATGCCATGAAATAGGACATCTAGCGAATGATTGTATCTTAAGTAAAACATCTAAGGATAATGTTCACGATTCTTGCTATGTACTTAAAAGAGATAAAAATGGTAAAGTTTTTGCTAAATTTATTGGGACCCCAATAATTGGCCGACGAAAGAAAGCCGTTTGGGTTCCCAAAACCTTGGTCACTAACCTCCAAGGACCCAAACAAATTTGGGTACCTAAAAAGGCTTGATTTTATTTTGTAGGTGAACTACAAGACCGGTGGACGGCATTGGGTGTTGGATAGTGGATGTACTCAACACATGACCGGCGACCGGAAAATGTTCACTACGTTTGATTCGGGAAATGAACAACATGACAAGATCACATTTGGAGATAATAGCAAAGGGAAGGTATTGGGCTTAGGTAAAATTGCCATATCAAATGACCTTTCCATTTCTAATGTATCTCTAGTTGAAACTTTAAATTTTAACTTGCTATCCGTTGCTCAAATTTGTGATCTTGATCTTGTTTGCACTTTCTCTAAAAATGGTGTTGTTATTACTAAAGAAAATGACAATTCGCTTGTGTTTAAAGGATTTAGATTCGGAAACTTGTATTTAGTTGACTTCACCTCAAATGACTCATGTCTTCAAACTTGCTTAATGGCAAAAACATCTTTAGGATGGTTATGGCATAGAAGACTAGCTCATGTTGGGATGATTCAACTTAAAAAGCTTTTCAAAAATAATTTAGTTGTGGGCTTGAAAGATGTGAAGTTTGAGAAAAATAGACTTTGTAGTGCTTGTCAAGCCGGCAAACAAGTTGCTAGTTCTCATCCCTCAAAGAGTATCATGTCCACATCTAGACCATTAGAGCTCTTACATATGGATTTGTTTGGCCCGACAACCTATAAGAGCATTGGAGGTAATTCTTATTGCTTAGTTGTTGTTGATGATTATTCTAGATATACATGGGTTTTCTTCTTAGACGACAAATCCGAAACCTCCAATATTTTCAAAAAGTTTGCAAAAAGGGTTCAAAAAGAATTCGATTTTATAATAAAGAAAATTCGTAGTGATAATGGTTCCGAGTTCAAAAATACAAGAATTGAAGATTATTGTGATGAACTCGGAATAAAGCACGAACTTTCCGCAACCTACACTCCGGAACAAAATGGAGTTGTGGAACGGAAAAATCGTACATTAATTGAAATAGCAAGAACAATGCTAGATGAATATGGTACTTTCGATAGTTTTTGGGCGGAAGCCATCAATACCGCTTGCCATGCAACAAATAGGCTTTATTTGCACCGACTTTTGAAAAAGACTTCTTATGAGCTTCTTGTTGGAAGAAGGCCGAACATTTCTTATTTTCGAGTTTTTGGTTGCAAATGTTATATTTTGAAAAAGGGTGTTCGGCTCTCAAAATTTCAAAGTCGTTGCGATGAAGGTTTCTTGCTCGGTTATTCCTCTAATAGTAAAGCTTATCGAGTTTTTAATAAAAATTAAGGTTTTGTTGAAAAAACATGTGATGTTGAATTCGATGAGACTAATAGCTCTCAAGAAGAGCAAGAAAACTTGGATGATGTAGGTGAAGAAGGCCTAAGAGAAGCTATGAAGAATATGACAATTGGAGACGTAAAGCCGGAAGTGGATAAACATGATCAACCTTCATCTACTCAAGCCGAGCCTTCAACTTCCGCAACACCGAGTCAAATTCAAACAATTGATGAAGATGACAAGAATAATGAGCAACAAATTCAACCTCTACCTCAACGAATCCATCACGGTCTCTCCAAGGATCATCCAATAGATCAAATATTGGGTGACGTGAGTAAGGGTGTTCAAACTCGATCTCGTGTCGCTTCTTTTTGCGAGCACTATTCTTTTATGTCATCATTTGAACCCACTCACATAGATGAAGCATTAGATGATCCGGATTGGGTAAATGCTATGCACGAAAAATTAAATAATTTTGCCCGAAATGAAGTTTGGACATTAGTAGAAAGACCTAAAGAACATAATGTAATTGGCACAAAATGGATTTTTCGAAATAAACAAGATGAGAATGGCATTGTAGTAAGAAATAAAGCTAGATTAGTAGCGTAAGGGTTCACTCAAGTCGAAGGATTAGATTTCGCTGAAACTTTTGCACCCGTAGCTAGATTAGAGGCTATTAGAATTTTGCTTGCATTTGCATCTAGCTTTGATATCAAACTATTTCAAATGGATGTAAAGAGTGCATTCTTAAATGGAAAAATTGCCGAATTGGTATTTGTAGAACAACCCCCCGGTTTTGAAAATCCTAAATGTCCTAATCATATTTACAAACTCTCTTAGGCGTTATACGGACTCAAACAAGCTCCTAAAGCATGGTATGAGCGTCTTAGAGATTTTCTAATCTCAAAAGGATTCAAAATTGGGAAGGTTGATACCACACTCTTTACAAAAATAATTGATGAAGATTTCTTTGTATGTCAAATTTATGTCGATGATATTATTTTTGGTTCTACTAACGAAGATTTTTGCAAAGAATTTGGAGATATGATGTCTAGGGAATTTGAAATGTCCTTGATCGGAGAGTTGAGCTTTTTCCTTGGACTCCAAATCAAGCAACTCAAGAATGGAACATTTGTGAGCTAAACCAAATATATCAAGGATCTTCTTAAAAGGTTTGGCATGGAGGATGCAAAGCCGATCAAGACTCCAATGGCTTCGAACGGGCATCTCGACCTAAATGAGGGAGGTAAACCTGTAGACTTAAAGCTTTATAGATCTATGATTGGTAATTTACTCTATCTCATCGCATCTAGGCCCGATATAATGTTTAGTGTTTGCATATGTGCTCGTTTTCAAGCCTCTCCCAAAGAATGTCATTTAGTTGCCGTAAAAAGAATTCTAAGATATTTAAAGCATTCCTCAAACATAGGGTTATGGTATCCTAAAGGTGCTAAATTTGAATTAATTGGATATTCGGATTCGGATTATGCGGGTTGCAAGGTGGATAGGAAAAGCACATTCGGGAGTTGTCAATTGCTAGGTAGATCCCTAGTTTCATGGTTCTCCAAGAAACAAAACTCCGTAGCCTTATCCACCGTCGAAGCCGAATATATATCCGCCGGTAGTTGTTGCGCTCAATTGTTATGGATGAGGCAAACTGTAATGGATTATGGAATAAGTTTCAAAAAGGTGCCTCTTTTGTGCGATAATGAAAGCGCAGTTAAAATAGCCAATAACCCGGTCCAACACTCAAGAACCAAGCATATAGATATTCGCCACCATTTCTTGAGAGACCATGTTGACAAAGGTGATATTGAAATTAGTCACATTAGAACTGAAAATCAATTAGCGGATATACTCACCAAACCTTTAGATGAAGCTCGTTTTTGTAAATTGAGGAATGAATTAAATGTCATAGATATCTCAAACGTGAACTAAGTGATGATCTTTTGGATTTTTATTGGTTATTTTGGTCTTTTTAATTGCTTCTCACATTAAGGGGGAGTAATATGTTCACTATACATATCTTATTCCCAATTAATTGTGAAAAATCAAAATAGTGCAATTTATCTTTAAAAGGATAAAATTAAAGTACCTATAAGTAATTTATTGAAAATGATCCATTTTAGCTAAGTAAAATGCAAAAATTTCTTAAAAAGCCTCATTTGCAAACGTATTACTGTATATAAATCTCAATTTTTGCAACCAATATCATAATATATCCTCCTTATGTTATTAATGAAGAAAATCTTGAGTTTATAAAGAAACTTCCTTTAAGTTCAAAATCTTAATCTATATTGATCTAAGTAAGGCACAAATTGAGTCATGCAAATGGGACTAGAATTAAAAATACCTCTAGCTCCCTAAATTGTGTTTTCGACTCGAAAAAGGTCAAATATGAATGATTATTTGATTTCTTCGTGAAATTTCATTCCTTGTTTGTCTCTTGGCTGTAATTGCTCAAAATAAGTGTTATATCTAATATATTCTCAAATTTTAGCTTTATCCTTCATTTGGTGTACCTTATTGTGTTTTTGGTGTGTCAAGTGTGGTTGCACCGCACTCTTTTTTATAGTAGCATCAGATTGTGATATGACCGCCCCCATGCAGTCATCTACAGTAGTCTTGGCATGGTTTCGGGTAAGGCGATCCGACCTGCCTTCTCTCTCTCTCCTTATCTCTTTTCAGCCGCATCCCTTCTCCTCCTTTATTCCTCTTCCTTCTCTCTCTCTCCTCTCAAGAACACCTCTCCTTTCCAAAATTCCCAAATCACAAAATCCATTGATTCGAGGTCTTCCTCTCCAATCCTTTCCTTTCCTCTCATTCACCGGATTCAAGGTTTCCATTCTCACCCTCTCTTCTTTCCTTTTCTTGAAATTTCATGCCCTAGGACCTTGTTCTCCATTCTAGGGTTAGATGCATAATGTGGCAAAAATACGCAAATCGATTGAAAAACTTTGTGAGAAATGGGTAAATGGATGTGTTCCAATGATTATATGCAATTTTTATTGGTCCGATCCATCTACATCACCCGGTTGTGCGCATTTCTTGCAAAATCGCCCTACGGCCGGTCATACCGCACCTCCCTGCGGTAGCACCGCATGGGCGGTAATACCGCACCTACCTGCGGTCATACCGCACTTGCACTGCACCGCCGACCGCAAGCTAACTTTTCGCATATTCTTGCCACATCAAATGTGTTTAACCTATCTCGGGGGATTTCACCTCTCTTCTCATATATATCCATTTCTATCATCTCAGTTACCATGCCAAGGACCAAAAACCTTCCCCCTCGCGGTGGCGGGGTGATCCGAAAATCCACTCGGGGTCGAGGTGTTCCCGCTCCACATGAAAGTGACAGTGAGGACTCAGAAATTCGAAGGGCAAGGGACCTTGACATCCGAAAGAGAGTGAGAAAAGAATTAGCTGGCTCATCTCATGGAGGAAAAGGAAAGAAGCAAGCCGCATCAGAGTCCAGTGAGGAGGATGATAGCATGGATGTTGATTTTGAGGGAGGAGATGCAAGTGATCATGAGAGTTCGGAGCATGAAGAAGAAGAAGAAAGCTTTGCTGATTTTTATCCAACCATGGACTTGAGGAAGATTAAGAGGGAGAAATACTTTTCTTTTCGCCAGGCAAATCAATATATGCTCCCTCGGTCTGCAACCGTCAACAAATTCAGAACTATCTTCCAACAAAAGGTATACCATGAGATTTATTTAAACAAGGATTTTGCTGAGCATAAGTGGATTAACTGGGAATACATAAGGAAGATACCTTTGTTTGTTGGAGTGCCGGAATTGTTTCATGGTGCAAATGTGGCATCTTTTGTGAGCCTAAAGTGTGACTACAACGACGACATGATTCGCCAATTCTATGCCACAGTCCATATTTCTGATGATTTTGAAGAAATTACTTGGATGATAGACTCTGCAGTGTACACAGCATCAAAAGCGAAAATTGAGCAGGCTTGGGGTATTTATCACAGTGGTCAGCCCAAAATTCACAGTACTTCTATTTTATCTCTGGATGAGCAGCTTTCCTTCTATGACCAAAATGCTTGCGTCAGGAGGCCTGGTAAGATGGATAACCTTCTTCCCACTGCTAGCCTAATTAATAAAATTGTGAGGGTTACCATTCATCCAAAGAGTGGTAACTTTGATATGATTAGAGGCTTTGCGTGGAATATCTTGGATAAAATCATGAAGAGGGAACGATTTGACGTCGTAGACTTCATTCTTCATGAGATTCACTCGTCTGCTGGAGACAAAAGTAAGAGAATCTACTTCGCGCCATATATTATGTTGATCATCAAGTGGGCGACTGGATACCGTGGTGGCTGTGGGGATGTCCACAAGCCCTATAAGCCGAGGGAGTTTGGTCCACACAGTCAGCGAGGTCAGTCTTCTCAGCAGCAGCCCCCTTCAGAAATGAGAGAAAGTCAGGAAGAGGCCCCAGCTTATCAGTACACAGGCATGGCTCATGATAGCTTTCAAGCACTGCAGGATGCCATGATGAGTGGTTTTGCAAATCTGAGAGCCGACATGTTGGGGAACTTTGCCCGAGTGGATGAGTATCAATCCCAAACCCGTCCATCATCCTGCGTCGACTCTTTCTCCTTTTTGGTACTTGATGCCAAAGGGGGAGAAGAAATAAATGAAGATGAAGGGAAAGTTAGCTTAAAAATGAAGACTAGCTTGTGTGTGTTTGCAAGGATAGCTTATGTTTCTCATTGTGCTTTATCTTCTTGTAAGCTATTGACCTTGTTTGTGGTTTGCGTCTTGCTATGGTTATCTTGTTCGAACCTTGTTGGTTGGATGATTCTAAATGCATTTATTTTGAATGTTCTATTGAAATGCTTATTGGTCTCTTTATATATTTTGTATTGCTCATAATTGCTTAATTGTGCATATCCTTGGCTCCTACATTCTAAAGGAAACTCTGCTAAAATTTTCAACTTTTTGCTTGTGCCTATTAAAGTTCACTACTCATATGCACATATGTAGGGGGAGTTTCAAATTTAAAAGAATTTATTTTAATGATAGCATGCTCTTACTTGTCCTCTCTTGTTAAGATAACATATCATTAAAATCAATTCTTTTGAGTCTACAACGTGTTTCCTCAAGTTGCAAACTCAAAAACTTCACTCTAACTCAAACAACATGAAAGGATTGTCATCAATTACCAAAAAGGGGGAGATTGAAAGCATCTAGGCCCCCAAATTTTCGGTTAAGTTTTGGTAATTGATAACAATGATATTTTGAAGTACTAATGTTATTTTATTGAGTATGGTTGAGTACAGGTTGGCTCAAAGCAGAATGGACAAGAGAATATCGACGCAAATTGTAGAAGATCAAATGAAGCAAGGCTAAATGACCCAGGTATAAAGCATAAGGACCATTTTATAGTTTTACCGATCTCGGTGATCGAAGAGATGAGATCGGATTATTAAATTAGATGCCGTACTATTAAGAGGGGTCATTGTCGCTAGTTTGGCATCGGAAAATAGTGTCAAGGCTCAAATCACAGTTTATTAAATGTCTCTAGGGTCAATGATCAAAAAGTCAAATCAAAAAGAGTTTAAAATGGGCTGGTGATCCTTTGGGTGCGGTATGACCGCATGCCCATGCGGTATGACCGGCCATGCGGTATGACTGCGCCCCCGTGCGGCGTGTTTTTTCCAGAAGAGGGGTTTTTCAGTTTTTAAGCGTGCGGTATGACCGCACCCCTCCTGCGGTATGACCGCATGCCCATGCCGTATGACCGGCCTTGTGACCGTTGGACACTGACCAATACATTTATTGCCCGCCAGTGACCGTTGGTCACAAAGGTGCGGTATGACCGGCCATGGGTGCGGTAAGACCGCACTCTCTGCACGATTTTGAGTCACTTTTAAGCAACGACTACATTTGGTTGGTGAGGGGTATAAATACCATTCCACCTGTCATCTACAGCTCTTCTTGAACCACATTGAATACACTTGAGTCCTAGTGAGTCTCCACATCTCTTTGTGCATCAAATTCACATTTGAAAGAGCTAGGAGAGAATTGAGTTGAGATTTAAGTGATTGAGCCTTAGACACTCACATTCGATCTCAAGCAAGCGTCAATACTTGGTTGCCGCCTCCTAGACGGCTTGGAGGCGTGAGGCTCCGGTGATCTTCACAAAGAAGATTGTGTGAAGACTCGGACGATTGTGAAGGCAAGAAGCTCGCCTACCCGGAGCGGGGAAGAGCTACCTCTAGTGATCGGGGAAGGCTCAAGCAAGTGGAGCCGGCTTGAAGGAGTTCAAGTCACCTCAACGTGGAGTAGGGGAGATTGGCAAGTCTCCGAGACCACGGGATAAAAATTCACGTGTTCATCTTTTGTGGTTTGCATTGTTCTTACTATTGTTTCACTTTTAGCATTTTGATCATCATTGTGATTTACTTGCTCATCCATTAAAGTAGTTTAAGTAGAAGAATTATTTGGTGATCATCCGAATTGCTAGGTATCAAAAGTTGCTAAAATTGTCAATTGTGCTTAGAAATAACCAAACGTGAAATTTAGTTTAGAAATTTTAAAACCTCCTATTCACCCCCCCTCTAGTCGGTATCCTTGATCCTACAGTTGCCTCGGGAGGGAGCACATCCTCCCACTGTGCATGACTGGACGATGAGACTGGTGCTTGACTTCGGCAACCTCCCCGCCGCCTTGGGAAGGAGCCACCTGCCCTCGCACGGTCGTTCTGAGCCGTCGTGTCCGAGGGGCAGGTGGCCAACCTCGAGGTCGATTGGTGATGGTCTGGCATCCGACCCTTGGCGGAGATTGTCTTAGCTTGGTCGGAGCTTGTGGGGCGCCCCACCCATGGCGGGGGGCGGACCGCCCCCTGGTTGGTTTGGTTGGGGACAAGTGTCCTTCGTGGCCCAGCGGGGCCTTCGGTCAGAGCTGGGCCTGGGGCAGCCCATTCGTCATTCCAGGCCGCTAGGGGTACCCATGGCATGAGTACTCGTCAGTAGCCCCCGAGCGAGTTCGTCAGAGGCGGTCGGGGGTTTGCCTTGGTCGGCAAAATCCGACTGAGTGCAGCGTGTGGATTTGGTCGGCCGGTTCGTCTGGGTGTGCCCGGGGGGTTATCTTCGTGGTTAGGCTCCATCCGACTTGGTTGGCGAAATCCGACTGGGCGCGTGCGGGCGGACCCCGTCGGCTCTGTGCCCCGAGTGGATTGGGTGGCTGCTTTGGTCTGCAGAGTCCGACCCACTTGGTCGGCAGCGGATCGGCTGGCTGCCTTGGTCGGCAGAGTCCGACAAACTTGGTCGGCCGGTTCGTCCGGGTGCGCTCGGTGGGATTACCTTCGCGGGTAGGGTCCATCCGACCTGGTCGGAGAAATTCGACCGGGCGATCGCGAAGCGGAACCCGTCGACTCTGAAAGCAGCGGTCGGGTGGCTTTTGGTCGACAGAGTCCGACCGACTTGGTCACGAAAATCTGGTAGCGTCTTGAGCGGACCTGTCGGCTCTGTGCGGAGCCGGATCGGTGGTCGCTTTGGTCGGCCGAAGTCCGATTATCTTGGTCGGCAGATTCGACCAGTCGTCTGGCGCACCGGTGGAGTGTAGCCCGAGCGGTCGAAGGGCGGTCGGGGTTTACTCTTGCTGGCAGAGGCCGACCGACTTGGTCGGCGGGATTCGGCTCGACGTTGCCTTGGTCGGCACGGGCGCCCAGATGCCTTAGGCGAGGTTCTGGTGTCCGAGTGCTAGTTTTACGTCGTAGCTCGACGTTGCCTTGGTCGGCGCGGACGCCCAGATGCCTTAGGCGAGGTTCTGGTGTCCGAGTGCTAGTTTTACGTCGTAGCTCGACGTTGCCTTGGTCGGCGCGGACGCCCAGATGCCTTAAGCGAGGTTCTGGTGTCCGAGTGCTAGTTTTATGTCGTAGCTTGACATTGCCTTGGTCGGCGCGGACGCCCAGATGCCTTAGACGAGGTTCTGGTGTCTGAGTGCTAGTTTTACGTCGTAGCTCGACGTGTTTATAAGGCTGGTTTCACGCCGGAGCTAGGCGAAGGGCGTCCGTCCCGAGTCCTCATCTGGTGAGTCTATCTGTGGGAAGAGTGGCCGCTGTCTGTCCCACGTGTACGCCCCGTCCGCAGGTGTGGGACCTGGAGGGGGTGAGCGGACGTGTGTTTACCATGTTGGTTTGAACACCGTGCTCATGGAGCTAATAACGGGTAATCCGAGTGGGACCTGGAGATCCCTCCCAAGGGGGACCTTTCCTAGCGGACGATCCCTTCAAGGGCGTCCGGCCCGCTGGGGGCAACCCATGAGAAACCTTTCTTTACTCGATCCCGTATCGGACTCCGGGTCGTCTGCCGACCCGGAGCGCAGCTGGCTGCCACCCATCGATGGGTTCCGCGGGAGAGTGTGAATTATGGTCTCGGACACGAGTTAAGGCGATTGGGTCGTCAACCGACCCAACTAGAGGCCCACTGGGGGCTCACTTTGTCCTCGTCCCTCGCTCAATTTTCTACTGGGGCGGCCTTGAATCCACTTGGTAGATCAGGCCTTTGGAACCCGCAGCGCTAGACTGGGCCCCGGGCGCGAGCTATTGAGCTCTTCGGCACCTCGAGGCCGCAGCGGCCCAGTGGGCCTTTCATAACTGCTACAGGGCAGTCGACCCAGCCCAAAGGTGGAAACCGAGAGGTCGTGGGGCGTACTGCTCGATACGGTGTCCTTTCGCCTCCCGTTGTCCTGTCAGGATTTAATGCGTAGTGGAGGAATTGGAAACCGTTGTGTCTTACCAGCGGCCCGGCGTGGCAGTCGGAGGGACGGGACGTGCGACGCTTCACTCGAGGTGGTGTCTATTTGGCTGGTGCCTGTTCGGCCCCTATAAATTTGGCGTGGGGGGCGCCGGGGTAGCCACTTGCCTTTGCTTTCCCTGCCTCCCTGCCTTCGCTTGTGACGAGAGAAAAAAAGAGAGCAAAGGAGCCAGAGAAGAGAGTTCCTCACCTTCCCCTTCTCTCACGTTTTCGCTGTTTTCATCTTCGGAGATGTCGTGGCCGAAGTGCTCCGCTCAACCCAGCCACGCACTTGGCTTGAAGAGGAAGGGGTTCCTCCCTTCGCGAGACGTCTCGAGGTGGAGGGTGCCGATGGGGGTCGCAGTCCCTTCGCCGGAGGACGACGAGATCGTCGTGCCCGCCTCGTTCTACGAGCGCGGGTTCGGGCTCCCGCTCCATCCGTTCGTCTGCGGGTTGCTGCATTATTACAAGGCGGAGGTGCATCACCTCAACCCCAACGGCATGCTCCACATAACGGTCTTCATTACGCTGTGCGAGGCGTTCTTAGGGATCGACCCCCACTGGGCACTCTGGAGGCACTTCTTCCACGAGCGGCTAAGGAAGGACAAGCCAACGGATACCTCGGCGCCCATCGGCGGCGTGGCCTTCCAGCTGCGCGGCGGCCGTGGATCGGACTACATCAAGGTGAAGCTGCTGTCGCCGAACTGGGGGTGGCACTTCGAGTGGCTTTACGCTCGAAACCTGGGGGGCAGCGCCCCGGCCTTCACCGGCCGGCTTCCTGAGGCGGGACCCGAGTGGACCTGGGGCGCCGACCGGAAGGAGAAGAACAAGGTGGCCACGATCATCGACCAGATCAAGGTCCAAAGGGAGCGAGGCCTGACCGGCGACGTCGTTGTGCGCGCATTCAAGAGGATGCGCGTCCAACCCCTCATGGATAGGGTGTGCCCCATGTTTCAGTATGAGGGGGTGTCCGACCCCATGAGGATGGCGAAGTCGGAGCTCCCCGCATTGGAGGTCGAGGCTCGGGTGTCCGCTGTCACGGGCGGGAGTGCCACCGAGGCGGCGGGTGGCTGCCCCAAGCCATTCTCGGTGCGGAATCCCTCGGACCTGGTAACCCGAGCGACTCTCTTCTTTTTCTCTTCTTTCTCCCTCAGCCCTTAGTATTTGGTCCGACTAGTGTCTCTGTGTTTTCCAGGGGCTTGCTGGGATGGTCTCCCAGCCATGGTTGCGGGGGGAGAAGGAGTTGAGGGCTGCGGCCCGCACGGAGTTCACGCAGCGTGATTCCGCCTGTAAGAGGTGGAAGGAGGAGAGGAGGACGAGGAAGGTGGAGAAGAAGCAGTCGCGCGCAGCGAGGGTCACGCATGGCCAGGAGGTCTCCGACACGACCGCCGTCGATTCGGCCGGTCGGGAGTCGACCTCGAGTGACAGCAGCGATGACGGTGGTGGCGACCCATACCACGGGCTCGACTTCGGGCTGCCGACTGGCGGTGGTCCGGACGAGGGTGCCAGCGCCAGCGCCGCTGTCGTCGTGCCCCAGGTGGAGGTGTCCCCGGTGGAGGCGTCCTTTGGGAAGCGAAGGGGCGACTCACCTCTGCAAGGGGGCCGACGAAGAAGGCGCGGTTGCCGCGCACCCGCTCGACGCTGTAAGTGTCCTTTTAGTTCCCGAGTTGCATTTGCGTTAGAGTCGTTCGAGTAGTTTTCGACCGACTGTTATGTGCAGGGCCTACACGGGGGTGGCCGTGGCGCGGCGGCAAGATCCGTGCATGGCTCATGAGGGCGGGCAAATCCCCACAACCGGCGGGGTCGAAGCTTGGTCGTCGAGGCGGAGGTGGTGGAGCCGGTGAATGTCGAGGCGCAGGGGCTTGGGATCGGCGCTAGCAGAGAGCGAGCTCGAGGGAGTCCCGGCGACCCTTGACGAGTCGGGGCCTCGCCCGGAGGCCGAAGGGGGTGAGGAAGAGCTCCCGCCGCCACCGCCAGGGAAACCGCCGGCTCATGCGATCCGGGTGCTCGGGCGATCTCTGCTCTGCGCCGCCGGAGCCCGCCGACGGGTGGCCAAGCGCCGAGGCGATCGTCGTCGAGTCATGGGAGGTGCCGCGTGATCCTCAAGCGCAAGCCGTCGGGGTGGTCCTAGGGGAGTTCACTCTGCTAGCTTTACCCACGTTGATCTGGCCAGGCGATGATCCGTTCGGCAGGCTGTCCCTCGTGCTGGATGACACGGCGGAGCGCGGGGAGTGGGAGGCCCTCCAGGAGGGCGCACGGCAAGCTGAGGCTGAGGTGGACCGGATCCGAAAGGGTCTGGCCCTCGCCCTCGAGTCCTCCGGCAAGGCGCTGGATGCCATCACTGGGGGAATTCGCCCGATCAGCGCGGTAAGCCAAACAAAACCTCGTCCTTTTAGCTTTTTGACGAGTTTACGGTAGGCTTAATAGGGTGTTCGTGTTTCGCAGCACTTGCGAGCCCGATTGGAGGACAAGTCTGAGTTCCTCCGGCGTTTGCACGACCGGAGGACGGCCACAGACGAGGAGTGCGACGGCCAAGCTGCGTCTCGGTACAGACGCCTTCGGAGGCCTTGGCTGTGGCCAAGTGAGGCGAAAAAAGGCCCACCAGAGGCGGTCAGTCACGTAGGTCTTGTTCGAGGAGCGCCGGACAAGCAAGTCCTTGAGGACGAAGGTGTTCGAGCTCAAGTCTCTCCTGGCAGGGGCCAACAGCGCCAAGGACGCTATCGTCGCCGCGGAAGAGACCGCGCGGTCGGAGGCAACCCGCCTCCGGAGTGAGCGCGACTTGGCCCAGAGGGACGCCGGGCGACTGCGTATCGAGCGGGATGCCGCTCGGGAAGAGTTGGCCTCCGCGAAGAAAATTGACGAGGACTCGACAGCCCTTGTCGAGGGTCTTCGGAGGGATGCGGCACGCGACCGAGAGGCGCATGAGCAGGCCCGGGCCAAGGCCGAGGAGGAGCTCCGCACTCTGGCGGACTCCGCGGCTGGTAAATGATCCAACCCTTTGATCGATTTCGCGATCGCAGCTCACCGGGCGCGCTCTTTTGACGCTGTTTTGATCTGCAGAGTTGTGGAAGAATTTCAGCGACACCGCAGAGGCGCGGAGACTAGTGGAGGAGGCACGTGACATGGCGGTCACGACGCGGGACGTGGCCTTGACGGCGCAGCAGTTGGCGGAAGAGGAGCGGTCCGAGCAGGCTGCTAAGCTAGCGACCCTTCGGGGGGTCGGCCGGGACGTCTGCGACCGGGTGCTCGGGACTGTGCCGGGTTCGAGTTCGCTTGCCACCGAGCTAGCCCGTGTGCCCGAGCACGTTGAGAGCTCGGTGAGCGAAGGCATCGTACTCGGGGCCTCTTCGGCGCTCGTCTGCACCATCTGTCACTACGATGGTATCGACCTCGACACCGTCAGCAGTGGGATCGCCGGGAACGGTCGATGAGGAGATCGTGTGTTTGAGATCCAAGTCGAGCCGCCGCCTTGGGGATAGCCCGAGGATACTGCCATGGGGTCCTCCACCGAGAGTAGGAGAAGTGTTAGATGTTTTGCTTTTTGCAATGTAATAACTTTAGCATGTAATGAACTAAAGTTTATTGTAATGCTTCGACCGTAAGTTCGACTTTGTCTTTTGCACTTTCTTGCTGTGATGAACACTTGACGACTATAGCCTTAGAAACCGCAGGGGTTGTTCAAGCATAGGTCGGTGTGTTAACACTTTCGAGGAAGCGCAAAGAGAGCGAGAACTTAGGTGCAAACGTTCACTTGTGCTTTCATGCAGAAAGGAGTGTTCCCGACCGACTATGGATCGCTCCGCATGGGCACTTCCTCTTTCCTCAAAGCACTACTTAGCAATCAGAGCCCTTGGGGGCGTGGCCGTAACAATTAGTCGAGAGGGTTACCGCTAGGGAGAACCAATGGCGGTCAGGTCAGCGACCGTGTGAGTGTATGGTGGTAGCCCAGTGGTGCGTGGGGACGAGTTAGGGTGCGCCACGCTGCGCTTGAACTTCGGAGGAAGGGTAAAAGGTGCGAGGACAAGAAAGAGCTTTGGGGATAGAATCGCCTTAACTTTTCTATATTCCCGCGTTGGAGGCAGCGTTGCCATTGGCATCCCCGAGTCGAAGGTCTTGGTCGAGGACCTCCACGACGGTGAAGGGCCTTCCACGGGGAAAGCTTGTGCCTATCTTTGTTGGGTGAACTGGCGCAGAGACGTGTCACCAACGTTGAAGGACCAGCCTCGGATCTGACAACTGTGGTAGCGTAGCAGCGTTTGCTGGTACTTGGCCGATCGCAGAATGGCCACGTTACGTGCCTCGTCGAGCTGGTCGATGGCGTCTAGTTGTGCGTCGAGCCCCCGTGCCTCGTTAAAGGCTTGTAGTCTCGGGGCGCCGTACTTCAGGTCGGTTGGCAAGACAGTTTCAGCACCGAACACCATGAAGAATGGTGTGAACCCGGTTGACTGGGTCAGTGTGGTCCGCAGGCTTAAAAGAACGGAGGGTAGCTCGGCCACCCATCGTCCCGTGAATTTCTTCAGTCGACTGAAGATTCGTGGCTTGAGCCCTTGGAGGATCATGCCATTTGCCCGCTCGACTTGGCTGTTGGTCCGCGGATGGGCCAAGGCAGCCCAATCAACGCGGATGTTGAAGTCGTCGCAGAACTCGAGGAATTCCTTCCCTGTGAACTACGTCCCGTTATCGGTGATGATGGAGTTCGGGACTCTGAACCGATAAACGATGTCGCGGAAGAAGTTGGCTGCTTACACCGAGGTGATGGTGGCGACTGGCTTGGCCTCTATCCATTTGGTGAACTTGTTCACCGCGACAAGTAGGTAGGCAAAGCCCCCGGACGCCTTTTTGAAGGGCCCGACTAGACCGAGTCCCCAGACCACGAATGGCCACGTGATAGGGATCGTCTGTAAGGCTTGCACCAGAAGATGCATCTGCCGGGCAAAGAATTAGCACCCTTCGCAGGTGCAAACGATTTGCTCGGCATCGGCCACGGCGGTCGGCCAATAGAAGCCTTGTCGGAAGGCTTTTCCTACGAGGGACCATGGTGCGGCGTGGTGGCCGCAGATACCGCCGTGGATATTGAGCGTGTTGCCTCCTGGTCGGCGAGAATGCATTTACGGAGGACTCGGAGAGCTCCTCTTGTAGAGGTCTTCTCGACCGGGGCGAAGGATTTCACTGTCGGCGAGTCTGCGGGCCTCGGTTGGGTCGGCGAGGAAGCGATCCGTTAGTCAACCGTCGATGAAGGGCTTTCTCGGTCGGAGTCGGCTATCAAGACGCGTCGTGGCCCGACCGGACAATTCTGCGTCAACGGCTCGTGATCGAGTAGTCGCGTCCGTGGTCGGTCGTCTGCTTTCGGTTGTCGAGTCGGCCGGATGGAAGGTTTGTGAAGATCGCGACGAAGATCCTGTGGGACCGGTCCTTTCTTTGGGCGAGATTAGCTAGATGTCGGCCTCACCGTTGTAGCGTCTGTAGCTATGGTGAAGCTCGAAACCCTTGAACCTTTCCTCGAGCTTGCGCACTTCCCGACAGTACGCCGCCATGCGGGCGTCACGAGGCTCCGTGGCCTTCATAACTTGGTCGACGACAAGCTTGGAGTCGCCGTGTACATAGAGTCGGTGCGTGCCGAGGTCGGCAGCGATCCGGAGACCATTGACGAGAGCTTCATACTCGGCGACGTTGTTAGTTGTGTCGAAGAGTAGTCGGATGGCGTACTGAAGCTTGTTCCCGAGCGGGGAAACAATGACGACTGCAGCACCCGCTCCGTTCTTGGTATAGGACCCATCGAAGTACATCGCCCCGATGCTCGGGGTCTTGGCCGATGGCGCTGAGCTTCGGTCCACTCAGCAACAAAATCGCCCAAGACCTGCGACTTGATCGCCGTTCGGGGGACGTACGATATGTTGTGGCCATTAAGCTCGAGTGCCCACTTGGCTATTCTTCCTGAGGCGTCGCGGTTGTGGACGATTTCGCCGAGCGGCGAGGTCACCACGGAGACGGGGTGCCGGTCGAAGTAATGGACCAACTTCCTCTTAGTGATGAGCACCGCATAGAGCAATTTTTGCACCTACGGGTACCGAGCCTTGGACTCGGAGAGTACCTCACTAATGAAGTAGACTGGCCGTTGTACCTTAAGCACATGGCCTTCTTCTGCTCGCTTCACGACAAGTGGCGCACTGACGACCTAGGTCGTGGTGGCAATGTAGAGGAGCAGCGGCTCCCCTGGTGCCGAGGCGACCAGTACCGGGGGTGAGGTCAGGAGTGCTTTTAGTCGACTGAGGGATTCTTATGCCTCCTGCGTCCAGCTGAACTGATCGGACTTCTTGAGCAGCCGAACGCCAAAACGATCGCCCACGGCATAAAGACAAGAAGGATCACACCGAGTCCTCAAGACAACGGGATAAGAAGCGGAAGCCCGAAGAACTGGTGGCGGCAACCGAGCGGGGCCGACATCGCACGCCACGAACGGATGATTATGATGCAGTAATGGATGCAACCTGCCCTTTCCATCCCAAGGGGAAACATGCCGCGAAAGATTGCTTCACTCTGAGGAGGTTCGCCAAGGAGTCCAGAAAACGACCGGCCAAGGGCGAAGCAAAAGATGAAGAAAAAAAAACAAGATTCTCCTGAAGATGACGAAGGCGAGTATCAGAAGACAGAACGTGAGCTCAACTACATATTTGGGGGCTCGGCTGCCTATGAGTACAAGCGGAAGCAAAAGCTTACCGCTCGGGACATTAATGCGGTTATGCCAGCAACTCCCCAATACCTCAGATGGTCCGAAGTCTCAATTGCCTTTGTTGCTCGGATCATCGGATCACATCCGTATCGAGTTGATATCCTCTTGTTTTGGACCACGTGATTATGACGTTAAACTCAAGAGGTCTTTGGTTGATCGGGGAGCGGACTCAACGTCCTCTTCTCCAAAACCTTCGATGATATGAAGATTCCCCGCTCGGAGCTAAAGCGGGGCTCATCACCGTTTCACGGGATAATCGCTGGGACATCCTCGGTTCCACTCGGGAAAATCACTTTGCCGGTCACGTTCGGGACCAGAGAAATTTACTGGACGGAATATCTCAATTTTGAAGTGGCTGATTTCGAGACGGCATACCATGCCATCTTGGGTAGGCCAGGCCTGGCCAGGTTCATGGCCGTGCCCCATTACGCGTACCTCATCTTAAAGATGCCAGGGCCGAAAGGCATTATCTCTGTCCACGGCGACGTCAGGCAGTCGTTCGCGTGCGACAGAGAGAGCTGCGAGATGGCCGAAGTTCAAGAAGCGGCGACCGACATGGAGAAGATCCGACTGGCAGCCACACTCCAGCAAGATGAAGGAGAAGTCCCGGCCAAGAAACAAGCCAAGGCAGGCATGAAGCCTGACGAGGGGAGTAAGAAGGTAATCCTCGACCTGTCCAACTCGGCTCAAACGGCTTTGATCGGGACAGGACTCAACCCCAAATAGGAAGACGCGCTCGTCACCTTTCTTCGAGCCAACCGGGACATTTTTACGTGGAAACCTTCAGACATGCTCGGTGTTCCTAGGGAGGTGATCGAGCATTCCCTCAATGTCGACGAGAAGGCCAAGCCTATCAAGCAGTGGCTCTGACGATTTGCTCAAGATCGCCGAGAAGCCATCAGGGAAGAAATCACTAAGCTTTTAGCAGCAGGCTTTATAAAAGAAGTGTATCATCGACCGCTAGCGAACCCGATTCTTGTTAAGTAAAAAGAATAAAAGTGGCGCATGTGCGTTGATTATACCGATCTTAACAAGGCATGCGAAAAGATCCTTTCGGCCGCCCGATTGACCAGTGGTAGATTCAACGGCAGTGCGAGCTCCTT
This sequence comes from Guadua angustifolia, assembly GCA_036346375.1. Taxonomy (NCBI): domain Eukaryota; kingdom Viridiplantae; phylum Streptophyta; class Magnoliopsida; order Poales; family Poaceae; genus Guadua; species Guadua angustifolia. Next base: position 43,486,173 of record CM070521.1, read on the forward strand.
AACTTCGGATGCCTACTCGAGGTATCACGGATCAAGGCTAAAAGAAGAAGCGCATCAAAACTTCGTTCATCACTCCGTTTGGGGCATTCTGCTACGCCACAATGCCGTTCGGTTTGAAAAACGCTGGTGCAACCTATCAGCGCGCAATACAGCGGTGTTTTCACACCCAAATCGGACGCAACGTGGAGGCATATGTCGATGATGTCGTCATCAAAACTCACGCGAAGGAGGACCTCATATCCGACTTGGCCGAGACATTTGAAAGTTTAAGGGCCTACAAGATGAAGCTTAACCCTGAAAAGTGCGTCTTTGGAGTTCCCTCAGGAAAACTGCTCGGGTTCATTGTGTCCCAACGGGGCATCGAAGCAAACCTGGAGAAGATCAATGCAATTTTGAAGATGAAACCTCTGAGTAGCCAGAAAGACGTCCAGAAGCTCATAGGTTGCATGGTGGCACTCGGCAGGTTCATTTCTCACCTAGGATCGCGGGGAATGCCCTTTTTCAAACTTCTGAAGAAGCAGGGCAATTTTCAGTGGACGGTCGAGGCATAGCAAGCTTTTGAAGAGCTCAAGGCGTTCTTATCCTCACCGTCAGTATTGGTTTCACCCATGCCCGAGGAACCCCTTTTGCTTTACATTACTGCAACGACTCATGTAGTCAGCGCTGCAATCGTCGTAGAGCGGGAGAAAGCGGGGCATCTCCAAAAGGTCCAGCGGCCAGTCTACTTCATCAGCGAAGTGTTAGGAGAATCCAAGGCACGATATCCACAGGTGCAAAAGCTATTGTACGCCGTATTACTTACGTCACGCAAACTTAAGCATTACTTTCAAGAGCATTCAGTTTTGGTGGTCATCTCTTTTCTGATCGGGGATATACTTCATAATCGGGAAGCCACTAGGAGAATTGTAAAATGGGCGGTCGAGCTTGGAGCCTTTGAAATCTCCTTCAGGCCGCGAACAGCAGTAAAATCTCAAGTACTCGCTGACTTCACCGCCGAGTGGATGGAATTGCAGACCCCAACGACTACTAAAGATCTCGAGTATTGGACAATGTATTTCGACGGCTCCCTCATGCTTAGCGGCGCGGGGGCTGGTGTGGTGCTCATCTCCCCGACGGGCGAACGTTTGAAATACGTTCTTCAACTCCATTTTCCGGCGTCAAACAACGCTGCCGAGTACGAAGCACTCATCCACGGACTTCGTATCGCGATATCTCTCGGTGTTCGATGACTGACAATCCGCGGCGACTCCATGTTGGTGATCAACCAAGTGCAGAAAGACTGATCGTGCATTGGAGACAACATGGCTGCATATTGCCAAGAAGTAAGGAAACTCGAAGACAAGTTCAACGGGCTGGAACTCATCCACGTGCTCCGCCGCGACAATGAAGCAGCAGACAGCTCGCAAGGCTACTTAGGCTAGGCTCCAGTCGGGCAACAGTACCGGCAGGAGTGTTTGTCGAAGAGCTTCACAAACCCTCAATAGGCCAACAACAGGAGCCAAGCAAATCAGAAGAAACACTGGCAGAATAAGAAGTCTTAGTCATCAATCCTGACTGGACGACACCTTTCCTAAACTATTTGTTAAAGGATGAGCTCCTCGAAGACCGCGTAGTGGCAGAGCGCATCACACGACGATGTAAGAACTATGTGGTAGTCGACGAGGAACTCTTCCGAAAGAGTGCCTCCGGAGTCCTGAGGCGATGCATATCGGAGCAAGAAGGAAAAAACCTGCTCAGAGAAATCCACTCGGGAGTTTGTGGGCATCATGCTGCATCAAGTACCTTGGTGGGCAAAGCTTATCGTCAAGGTTTCTTCTGGCTGACTGTCGTATCCGACGCGGAGGACATTGTTCGCACCTGCGAGGGTTGCCAGTTCTTCGCCCGTTAAATACACGTGCCAGCGCAGGAGTTACAAACCATTCCGATCACCTGGCCATTCGCAGTCTGGGGGCTCAATATGGTCGGCCCTTTGAAGAAGGCTCAAGGTGGTTTCACTCATCTCTTCGTCGCCATCGATAAATTCACCAAGTGGATTGAGGCAAAGCCTGTCGCCACAATCATGGCGGCCAAGGCTAAGGAGTTCTTCCAGAAAATCGTGGTAAGGTTCGGCGTACCAAACAGGATCATCACGGATAATGGAACCCAATTCCGAGGTGAAGAATTTCAAGACTGGTGCGACGAGCTCGGCATCAAAATCTGCTTCGCCTTCGTGGCCCATCCAAAGAGCAACAGATAGGTGGAGCGGGCGAATGGCATGGTGTTACAAGGGCTAAAAGCAAGAATTTTTTATCGTCTCAAGCCATATGCTACACGATGGGTAAAAGAATTGCTATCAGTGCTCTGGGGGCTGAGAACTACTCCCAGCAGGCTACCGGACAGTCACCTTTTTTTCTAGTGTACGGCTCAGAAGCAGTCTTGCCCACCGAGTTGACATTCGGATCCCCTCGGGTTCAGAATTACAAGGAGGCCGAGTTGGAGGAGAACAGGGTAGAAGATATCGACCGGTTGGAGGAAGCCAGGGAAGTTGCAGCAATCCAGTCGGCCAAGTACCTCTAGGGCCTGCGCTGCTACAACGACCGAAATGTTCGGGGCCGCGCTTTCTCTAAGGGAGATCTGGTCCTAATAAAGAATAAAAAATGCGAGCACAAGCTCTCTCCAAGCAAGGAAGGCCCCTACATCGTCGACGAGGTGACACGCCCGGGGGCTTACAGACTTAAGCGGGAAGATGGTGCTATTATCAACAACTCATGGAACATAGATCAGCTACATCGTTTTTACTCTTAAAAATACTGTACATTAGCTATGTTGTTCGTGAATAAAGTTCTTTCTTCTTGACTTGCTATTAAATTGATGCTCAATTAAGCAGTAAGTCGGGGGCTACACCTAATAGTGTTGCGCTTGCGCAACCCTTCTTGTATGATATTTACTTGACTTGCTACTCAATTGATGCTCAATTAAGCAGTAAGTCGGGGGCTACACCTAATAGTGTTGCGCATGCGCAACCCTTATGAGTTATTTACTGTTCATTCTCCCTAATGGTCGCGACCAAGTCCGAGTGCGCTGATTTTAAATCGTGAAGCTCTGAACAACGAACCCTAGCTACTCAAAAGCGCATGCCTGGGAAAAATGGCCATGTGCCAACTCCTGACGCCAGGGGGCTAGGTCAGTTGGGCAGAGTGCTTAAACGAAAAAAGGATGAGAGCCACTTGGGCAAATGCCATGATCAAAAGGGAAGAAATTTTATTACAATCACTTAGGTCCGAACATTACATAAGATTTTGTAGGAACCTAAAGTCTACGCCCGACGCAGCGTCCCTTCAATAAGGCGTCCCTGCATCAAAAGCGGGACTCCTCGAGCAAGCGTCCGACGGCAACAATGTCGCGGGCCATGGCCTCTTCTTCCACAAGTTCGGCCAACGCGCGGTCGTATTCGGCCCAAAGCTCGGCTAGAGGGTCCTCTTCCTCATCAGGCGCCGATGGAGCCTCATCTTCAAAATCATAGATCAGCTCCTCCGCCGGGGGGGGGAGATGGTGGAGCCTCATCGCCAGACAAAGAAGATTGGGACGAAGAAGCCATCGGAAGTTTAAGAAACATGATTGAGAAAAGCTCTAGGACGGGGGTGATTGCTCAAGCAGCGGTGACATCCTTATATACCCAAGGCGCGGAAATCGAACGGTTCAGAATAAATGCAAAGTGCGGGAAACCGAAGTGACCCTCACCAGACCTCGAAGCGGCTGAGAAGATGCATGGTCAAGGGATAACAGATCGGGCGTGGCGCATGCAAACATTAAAATCCGAGAGACTACTGAAGACACAATGAAACAATTAAAAGCCAAACATGGCCCGATCGCCAAACGGTTTTTCCCCAAGGCGCAAAAGAATAATTACAGATCAAGTTTCAAACAAATAGAAGTCTACGCGGTGCCCAAATCCAAGTTCTCAACTAAGGCAGAGGCGATATCCCTAACCTCGTCAACCAGGGCAAGCGCTTGATCATCGTCAACGGTGCAGGCGAAACCCTCCTTGATGGCTTCGAGTTCCACTCGTGGATATAGGGACTTCACAATGGCCAATGCTTGACAGGCGCTTGTGGTTGTGGTTTCCTTCAAATGTGTCACCAGCTTCCTGGGTCCCCCCTCCAGCCGTTGGATCGTGGCGTCCGCATCATATGGAACATCATGGCCCAGCCTCGTCAGGACTCAACATCCGCAGCATTCTTTCGGAGCCCTCTTGGATTTTGTCAACTCGCAACTCAGTAGATTTAATCTTCTCGTCAAGAGCACGATACTGGGCCTACGAGTTGACTCAATGCACTGCAAAACCAGTCGGGTCAGCGAGAAGACGCTAAAAGACACGAAAAGGAACAAAGAACGAGTCGGGAGTAAACCTTCAGCTCTTTGGTCATCCTGACCGTCTCGGCTTTGGCGTCCTTCTTAGACCTCTTCAACTCAAGTTTTCCTCGAAGATCTGTGGCTGCAAAGGCCGAAGTCAAGACAGGGAGTGTGAGCTAAGACTCAAGATGTGGTCCAAGGCAGTCGGACCAAGGAGTTACCACCAAGGGAGCTCGTCAGATTTAGTTTCTCCGCCTCGAGGGCCGAGATCTGAACCCAGAGCTTCTCCAGTTCCTCTCGGTTCTCGACTCGAGCCCGGTTGAGTTCCTCCTACAGTTCAACGCGGACTCGCTCAACCTCGTCCTCATAGTCCTTCTGCATCTTGGTTTTCGGGAGTAACTCCCGGAGAAGGGCGTTCCGGTCTTGGGCACGTTCGGCCAAGCGCTGGAGAGGGCAAAACGAACGAATATGGACACACCACATGTTAGGGAATAAAAAGATGACATCTAAAAATAGCTCGACATAAGCAACTTACATTGCCCAGACGAAAGCAAGTATAGGCGGCGTCACAGAACGATGCTCATTCCTTAGCTTCGTCCTCGTCATCGTATGATATCCCGTCGCCATGTTTATTGAAGAAGGCAACCCGTACTGGAGAATTCGGGCGGGGAGGCCGAGGGAGTTCTTCTGGCGGAGGCAAATGGCGATAGGGCTGGGGGAGTTCTTCCGGCAGAGGTGAAGTACCAGCAGCAGGATCAGGAGGTGTAGTTTGGCCAGTCAGGCCAGGAGGAGTCTGCAGCCGGGGGTTGATCGGGTCTGAGCCAACCTCGGTGTTCGGGGCAGTAGAGGCAGTTGGAAGAACAGCTGCCGACTGCTCCGGAACCACACCTGGGGCGATGTGCTCAGCCTCGGCCAGGGCCTTGGTTCCTGGTGCGTTTGAGGCGTCTTTCAAGAATCGCCACAGGGCTCTGACGGGCGTCTCTGAGAACCTCACTGGTAGGCTCTCTGGAAAAAGAATCAGTCAGGGCATGACCCGGAAAAATAAAGAAGAGCGAACAAGGAAACCAACCTGCCGAATCTCATTATTTTAAACCCCGAGCCCTTCCGGGCAGAAGGACCGCCGGCAGAAGAACCAGTCTGCACACCTGGAGCAGGGGACAAAGGGTCTTTAATCGGGTGTGGGGGTGGAGGCACACTGTCGGCCGAGTGCCGGGCTGGGGGCTCAAGGGCCACTGGGGCCATGGATTGACTTGAAGACAATGAAGTTGTGGGGGGAGAACGTACGGCTGCCGTGTCCCGAACCTTCAGGCCTCCAGTTGGGCGCACGTTTGCCGCCGATTGCTTCTTCTCTTCCTTGGATTTACGGACGACTGGATGTTTACCCCTTTCCAGGGGTCTTCGGCTTCACTTGCCTTGCTCTTTTTGGCACTCGGAGTCGGGGGCGAGGTGCGGGCAAGGCGTTTTCGCTTAACACTCTTGTGCACAGGGAATTCGGGCAACGGCGCATCAGAAAAGAAAGCGTCACGGCCCTGTAGAAACATATAAGACAGTTGCTTAATCATAGTCAAGCAAGAATCAGAAGGCCCAATCTTGGGAAATAAGAAGACATCTTACTGGAGGTGGAGGGTTCGACTTCTTGAAGGGTTTTGGGCATACGTCATTGACGATCTGGACGTCCGAAGCGAAGAAGTCGGCCACGCGGCTAAGGAGCTCTTTACTTGGAATCGGCTTGGGAACTTCTCGAGTGGGATCGGTCGGTCCTTCACATTCATATCCTAGATGAACTCACTCCTTGAGGGGCTGAACTGGGCGGGAGCTAAAGCTGAGAACGATGGCCACTCCGGTGAGTCCGTTCTCCTTTAGTTCAGCAATCATCCCTATAAGGTCTACCACCTGGTCCAACCCGTCACCCGAGGGAAGCGATGTCCAATTGATCGAGGGCTTGGGTGGCGCTCCAGAAAAAGCAGGAAGGGAAGGCTTAGGGTTGGAACAATAGAACCATTCCTGGTGCCAGCCCTTGTTCGAGATTTTGAAGGGAATGGCAAAATGGGCTCTCTTCAAGCCGTCCCTCAGCTGGAATCCGGCGCCTCCAACTGCTCTAGGGGAATTCTTGCTGGGGAAAGGCTTGAGAAGGAAAAGATGGCGAAAAAGATTGAAATGTGGGCGGATGCCAAGAAAAGCCTCGCAGAAGTGAATAAAAATGGCAATTGAAGGATGGAATTGGGATTGAGATGAGTCAATTCAATTTCGTAGAATTCAAGAAGACCGCGAAAAAAGGCGCAAGCGGGAAGGCCAAATCCGCGTAAAAAGAAAGATTCGAAGACAACCACCTCTTCAGTGCGAAGCGTGGGTCAAGATTCACCCGCAGCAGGTCGAGCAGAAAGCATCACCAATGGGGGAAAAATGCCGACGCAGACTAGTTCTTCCAGACGCTTATCTGTCGTCACAGAAGTTGCCCAATCCTTGACCGAGGCGGATGGAGGAGCATCTTTGGGAGGAGAAGAAGACATTTTTCAGGCAAAAGAAACTTGCGATCGTGTTGGATTGGGGTGGCGAGAAATGCTAACCCTAGCGGCGGAGGTTGCAAGAGGAGCGCTGAAGAAAGGGAGACAAAGGGGCAAATGAGAACAGAGCGTGGAAAGCCGTCTCAGTCGCACCTAGTCTCATATTTATAGGGGGTGATGCTAACTTTCACTTTGAGCGGGAAAATGCTTCACCTTCCGCATATCTTGGGGTTGCCCTAGGGCGCGCTTCAAGATGGGCCTGCTGCTGTGTGTAGTGAATCACTGTACACAGGCGCAATTGGGCCAAAATTAATTTGGGAAACGGTATGCTCCATGATGGGCCAAAAGCCAAAGACCGCGTCTGACGGGATTTGGGCACCTTCCGAATATAAATATCCTCTTATGATATGTCTCATGATAGGCCGTATGCTGGATACTGTTCAAAACGGGATCAGATATCATAAAAATAGTTTAAAACAGAAATTTCAGAGGTACGCCTCATGACAGGCCAAAAGCTGTGTGCCCTAGTGCACAGGTACCACTCGGCTAACAGCCAACATTGGATTGGGGATATTTTCCCTGCCAAGTCAGGTGCTGGCTCAATAAGTTGAGCTAGGAACCACTCGGGATAATTACACGTGGAGTTCTATCGAGTTCTTCACGACCTCCTTGCCTACTACAAAACACTCGGCTGCATAAAAGACCGGTCGGGAAGTCTTAGTAGTAAGAGGGCAATCCGACCGCGAAGCACTCGGGGGCTACTGTGGGATATACACATCCCGGGTGTCTGCAAAGCAGGCTTGTGAGGTCCAGCTGGATAACGATGAGTTGGGCCAAACGCAGGAAAATAGAAGCTACCAGGGGCGCGCCAAGACGTGCCCAATAAGGAAGTCCTAGAGATGACAACCGTCTCAGATTAGGTAGGATACGATTGTAATCCAGACCGTTACGACACGGATAGATACAGGAGTCATAATCCTTACTTTGTATCCGATTAGAACTCTCTTTTGTAACCGCGCTCCTCTGCTATATAAAGGGTGAGACGAGAGAACATCACCATATAATCTCATCAGCAAATTAGCTAGCCACATATAATTCCAGAGCACAGGACTAGAGTATTATCTTCTCCGCGAGAGCCCGAATCTGTATACATCCGGTGTCTTGTGCTACCATCGAGTTTGGATCCAACGCCTAGCCCCTTTTGATTATTGCCGACAACAAACGTCGACAGTTTCCTCTGTTTAATTGCTCACAGGAGAGAGGACTCATGTTTGGCTATGGTGTGCTGCTGTGCACAAGTGCTAATTATTTTGCTGTTGTCAATGTATTTCGGTAAACCGATTTATCGAGTTAACCAAATCGAATTAATTCAGTTAATTAGGTTTAGCTTCTTATTTTTGTTTGGTCAACTCGGTGGCCATCTCTCAAAAATCTAATATTTTTTTTTACCAAATTAGCCGTATAAACCAAATGCGCACCCCCCAACTCTAAGATGAAAAAAGAGATATCGCTCAAGACTTAATTTAGAGATAGGATAAACCAAACCTGTTAGTTAATAAGTTCATAGTAAGAGATATTAAACAATAATTATGTGATATAATTAGTCTTTGAAACTGTTCTATGTAATATACACTTACCATGCTTTCTTAAGTGCCATTCTCATTTGACACATTGCCCTACATAGCTATTACTAGGATAGTTTGCGCGGCGTATACGCCGCGTGCGTTGTTTTTTTCGCGAGAAAAATTTCGGCTTTTTTCCGTTGGCGTTTTTTAAAAATCATCGAGGAAACGCATGAAACGGTTGGAAAAACAAAAGTGCATCTGCGTTTGCGCTAAATCGAAAGGTCCTTTTCGTGTAAAACAATCGGAATAATCCAAACATCAATACGTTTTTTTTCGGTATCTATTTAGGGTCCTCTCACGAAAGATCCAAATGTCAATACGTTTTATTTTTTAAATCGCCGAAATAATGAGCAAAATGGCTGAAAGAACACATTTTTTTCGCGGCGTAACACGCCTCGCGTGTCATTTTTCGTAGAAAAATTTTCTTTTTTTTTCGGCGGCGTTTTATTTTTAAAATCGTCGAAATAATGAGCGAAACGGGGAAAAATAGAGAGATAGAGTTGTAGAAATATCTCTTTCGATGAATTATTTGAAAAATATTGGAGACCGAGCTGGAAAACCGCGGTGGGGAAAAAGTCTAGAGGCGGTGGGGAAAAAGTCTAGAGGGAAAAGAGTGAAAAATTATTAGAGACGATAACATTCTTTTGTCGAGGCTAACACTCTACGCGTTCACCGAGTAATAATACATGTTTTAAAAAATATCAGAGATCGAGTTGGGAAATCGAGGTGGGAAAAAAGTCTAGAGATAGAGCTGCACAAATATTTCCGGCGACGAAAACTTTTTTTTCCGAGAAAAACGGAGAAAGGACCTAGACGTAAGGAGCAAGGACCTGTTTGTTACGTTTTTGGACCTGTCCGCTATCCTGAAAAATTAGAAAAGGACTTGTTTGCGATTTGAATTTAACGGGAGTTTTTTTTTCCAAAAAATGGCGCACGAGGGACCCAAACGCGATTTTAGGGAAAAATATCTTCCTCTCACAAAAAATCACGAAGGACTTATTCGTAATTTATAAAAGGACCAAAATGCGAAACGTTTTTTGGAGCCGAGCCGGCTCGGCTCAAACGAACGTGAGCGCAGCAATTCTCCCGGAATCAGGAGATGGATGATTTACGGAGTAATACTCTGTAATAGTTTCAAAGACTGGTGGCACGTTTTTATGGTGAGCTACAGGGTCATCACAAATTCCAAGCACCAAATTTGGTCGAGGCATAGAATATACTTCCTTCGGTTGTAAATATATGTTATTTTGGACATCGATATGGTTTTAAAAACACAATTTTAACATTAATTTACATTGTAATATATTTATAATACCTGATAAATTTATAATATTATAAAATTACTTTTCGAGACAAATAAAAAATAATTTTATACATTTAATTTAAATATTTTAAAAGATATTAATATTCAAAGTTTTAAAACCTTAACTTTACCTTATATTCAAAACGAAATGTATCTGTGACTGGAGAGAGTATCATGTAATACGCTTATTGTTTCCTCTTCCAAATTTTTAATAACATGCATAAAATTTATGAGCTGAACGATCTTAAAAGATGGTATACTAATTTCTTGTGCGAGGTTGATCCTCAACATCGATGGTTTCCTTATCCAGCAGATAATTCTGCATGCATGGGCTGCCCAACCTGTCAGTCACCATCCGATTCACTCCTCTCTATGGAACATGGTACGTGGAGCGATTACCCGTACTATATGCGCGGGACCCAGGTGTGACACTCGCATAATCCACTCTCACGTTATCCATCTTAACCCACTGACATATAGACCATGTGACCGTTCCACTAGCCATACCCCACATACCAGCCGAACAGCCTACGCCACATGTACGTGTCATCGTACGCGCCCGGTTTCTGCAGCCGTACTGGGCGGGAAACCCAAAATTCGAAACAGCCCTCGTCTCCTTCCCGAACAAGCCTCCGTTTTGCCAACTCCCTCCGGGCCCCACCGCTCAGTCTCCGACCCCCCGCTCCCATGGTCCCAACCCGCGTTCAGACGCACCGGCCGTGAAACCTTTTAACTTTTATGGTCCCCGTATATATTATTTTAAAATCGAATCCAAGTATGACATAGACCACGGAGCGTTACGTAGAACGGTGTTGTTGGGCTTGAGTAACATCGTAAAAACCTGTCGCGCTCATATATCGTGACAGATTCACAATAGGTTCTGCTGTTTTATCTGTGCTGTCGTCCTATCGTGTCACTATACTGCACCTCCTGCCGTCTTGCTATCATAAGACTTGTGTCTATGGTGACCGGTACCTAGCTAGCCACAATACATAGGGGCATCTGGTAGCTGCAGTATATAGTTGTGGCAGATGACATGTATGGCTTACGGACGCTACTATTTTCAAATAGATGATTATTTTTAGAGCAGTGCTTCAATACTTTTTTTTCTAATATAAGTCGCACAAATTTTGAAGTAAATAAAAGGGCATCTCTCCAATTTTTTATTTCAGAGGCTTCGCCGGCCGCTGCAGACTTTAAATCCCCAACATTCCGTAAAGCAACCGATCAAACCGCAAACCCAAATCAAAATCGAAAGGGTTACAACTTACAACCCTCGTCTCGGTTCGTCGCGTTGTCCCTCCTTCCCCCAAATTGGAAAGCACGAGACCAAAACCACCGAGATGGCCAGGAATCTCGCCGGATCGTGCTGATCTCCGGGGTATTTTGGGGATGGATTTCGCGTCGATGAAGCGGCGGGAGTTGCAGGCGCTCTGCAAGTGCCACGGCCTCGCCGCCGGCGGCTCCAACGCCGACCTCACCGCCCGCCTCGCCGCCACGCTCTCGGTATGGACACGCACCACTAAATCCCCGCTTTTTCTCGCTTCAGTTCCGTCACGCGCCCTCACGCATGGCGCCCCACAAGTGGCCGCGGACATGCTCCACTAGGTTTAGTTGAAGTGTATGTGGAAATGGTGGAGGAGTGGACTGATCGTTGCGTTGTTTTGGGTTTGTTTGCTTGCTTTTGCAGGGGTGCGGTGATGCGGAGGAGAAGGTGGTCGGGGTGGTAGTGGGGAAAGGATGCTTGAAGCGGTCCGGCGGTGGTGCCAGCTGCGGGAGTTCCGACGCGGTCAAGCAGGTGACCTTTGTGTTGGAGGATGAGGCGGAGGCGGAGGTGAGGGGGAGAAGGCGGAGGCCCCGGGTGGTGTGGTCGCCGGTTGTTGCCAAGACAAGGGGGAGACGTAAAGCCGAGGAGGTGCTTCCTGCTGCAGAATCAAACCAAGGGCGGCGCCAGCGGAAGGGTCTCCATGTTGGTGGTGATTCTGCTGTTGAAGGTGTTGCTGGCCAGGCGGGCGCTGATGCTCCGGCGCGAAGGTCCAGGAGGAATGCGGTGAATTTGGGTGCTGGTGATATCGTTGCGAGGGTTGCTGGAGCTGAAGGTCGGAATAACTCTGTCAAGGCTGTGGAACAAGTGAAGGAGGTTAGAGAAGCAGTTGATAGGAAGCGGAAGCGTAAGACCAGGGTGGATGCTGAGGATATAGTTGTCAGTGGGCAAGTTGGAGTTTCTCGTAGAAGCAGGAGGTCGAGTGGTCTCGTGTCGGCAGCCGCTGTGGTGTGGTCTCCTGTTGTTGAGAAGAAGAGAGGGAGGAGGAAGGCAGGGGATGTGAATGAACAAATGTCTGTTGAGGAGCAGCCTGCTGATGTTCAAGCATTGGGCAGAACGCGGAGATCTGGATCGGCAGCTGTTGCTAAAGTGTCTGTTAGAGTCTCTGCAGTGTCACCTGTTGTTGAGAGTAAGAGAAGTAGGAGGAAGGTACAAGAAGAGGAACCTGCTGTGCAGAAGGCTGGTAAGGTGGAAATATCTGGTAGGACCACAAGATCAAGCTCAATAGCAGCTTCTGTGATGTCGCCCCCTGTTGTTGAGAACAAGAGGAGGAGAAAGACAAACAATGTGCACTCAGATGGAGAGCTGCCTACAGTTTCGGAGGTGCCTAGAAATGATGCTTCTGTTACCAGGTCCTTGAGGAATAGAGCTGTTCAGGTTAACGACAGCGTGCTGGAGAACTCTCAGGTTGGCAAGAAACTGGAAAATAGGAGGCAACCCGGTAGGCCAGCTACTCGCAGGCATCAACAGCTTGCACCTTCTGTAGAGGAAGATACTCAAGAACAAGTTGCTGCTCCCCCACTGAGGCAATCAAGGCAAAACCATTCCGAGGCCAACAAATTGTTGTTAAATAATAACATTACTTCAGAAAACAACAGCTGTAGTAGAGCACCAATGGAGGCAAAGTACTTGAAGAAAACTTGGCCGTTGGCACACAATACTGGCAAGGACAGTGTAGAAGATGATGTGGCAAAGGAAGACGAACATTTGGATTTTACAAAGAGGAACACATGTAGCAAGAGGGCTAAGGTAGCTAGAAACGCTGGTGAGGTTTCTTTTTCTGATAGCAGGGGTAAGGCTTCAGCTGTAGAGATGCAACCAGAAGTAATTGAGCCTGTGAGAAGATCGAGGCGGAAATCTGTTGTTCCTAGAGGGCAAGAGTTTGCAAATGCTAAGGGTGAAGATGTGGAGAACCAACCTGCAGTGAAGGAACCTGTTAGGCGATCAACACGGAAATCTATCGTCCCAGGTATGCTTGAGAAAGAGAGCAAGGGTCTCACTGCAGAAGTGATTCCTGAAGCACATGTTAGAAGATCAATGCGGAAATCTATTCTTCCTAATATGCTCAATAATGAGAACCAGAACCACTGTGAAATGTCTAGAAGTGAGGATTTTCACAGTGCTAAGGGTGAAGATGTGGAGAAGCAACAAGCAGTAAAGGAACCTGTTAGGCGGTCAACACGAAAATCTGTTGTCCTGGCTATGCTCGAGAAAGAAAGGAAGGGTATACCTGCAGAAATGATTCCTGAAGCACATGTTAGGAGACCAATGTGGAAATCTGTTCTTCCTACTGTTCTCAATAATGAGAACAAGATGCACGGCAAAATGGTCAGAAGTGAGGATTTTCAAAGTGCTAAGGGTGGAGGTGTGGAGAAACAACCAGAAGTGAAGGAACCTGTTAGGCGATCAACACGTAAATCTGTTATCCCAGCGGCGCTTGAGAAAGAGAATGAGGGTATACCTGCAGAAAAGAAGTCAGAAATTCCTATGAGGAGATCAGTACGTAAATCCATTGCTCCTAATGCGATTAATAAGGAGAACATGGATCACGATGAAATGGTCAGAAGGAAAGAGTCAAGAGTTCAAACAGGAGTCCAATTTGCTGCACATGCTGTGGAAGTGGATACATCAGAAAGTAAACTGCAGGTAGAAGTGGGTGTGCAGAATGATGAAAGTCTGCGACGGCCAACACGCAAATCTTTGAAGCATAATTTATCTGATAACAATGCACGTCCTGGTGAAGACCAGTATATATCATGTGGCAGAGTTGGTGAAGGTGGCCTGAAGTTGAGAAAACGCAGAAGAGCTTCAATGGAACGGTCATGTTCATCCAATGACTCTTTGAATACGGAGGTTTTTGATGGGCAGAAATCCAGGAAGCAGCAGAAGGCACAAACTCCAAAGAAAATGGATAGCATAGAGGATAATCATGAGAAACTAGCGAGATCACAGCAGCAATCAAAGCCCACAACTTCAAAGGGAAGGCCTGCAAAGAGGAGGAGAACATCTGCTTTGCAAGAAGTTATGTCTGTTGAAGAGCCAAAAGCCAACGACATGGTTATTAGGGAAGCAACACAGGATGAAGTTGCTGACATATATAGTGAGGAGTCCAGTAGCAGCATTCAAGAAATTAGTCAGGATAATGCCACAGGAGAAGAGTTCCCCTCCGCTCCATTGCTTGGGACATTACCTGAAGAGAATTGCGGAGTGCAGAGTGTGAATGAGGAGATGCATGGGTCAGAATCTGGTGATTTGGACAAAAGTGGTCAGAATCCAGAAATTTGCAACCTGGGTGCAATAGATAGTACACATCAGTGTGAACAAGCTCATGAACACGATGACTTTAAAAACAACAATATCCATTTATCTGAAGTAAGATTTGGGGAGATAGATCAATCATCAAGTATCGTAGAATTAGTCCCAAATGCTGGTATTCTTACAGAGAACAAAGCATTGTTGGATGAAGGCGAGGTTGACTTGGGTGCTAAGGGCATTCAAACTTTGAATGCTGATTCCTCCGAATATGGTTTGGGGATTTTAAATGAATCAGCAGGTGTTGCACAAGAAATTAGACCGACCACCGCTGTATGCATTTTGGAGGAGGATGAAGCTCCAGTAGATGAGGGGGTGAATAACAATGGCATGGATTGTACCGTTGGTATTCAAGATGTGAGCATTGCTTTTCCGGAACAACTTCTCCGGGCTTCAGATAAATTGCAGATTGTTGATGAAGTAGCTCCATGTACTTGTGATGCAGTAGTTATGGAAAATGACTTTCATGTTTGTGATGGTGCTAACTGGACTGATATCAAGAGTACTGAGGGCATTGAAAATGGGGATATTGCTTTATCTAATGACGGTCATGAAGCTTTTAAATCAGTAGCCGTTGTAGAAGAGGCTCCATCTTGCACTGTGGCTTGTGTTTTGGAGGATGATACACTGTTCAAGGAGGAGATTGGCATGAAGAACAATGAAGCTTCTTTATCTTTAGTAGATACAGGTTCATGTGGAAACGAATCAGATGGACAGCCAACCAAATCTCTTGAAGCGTCGTTGTTCAAGTTCAATCCAAACTATTTACCTACTGTTAATGCCGAGACAGAAATACAATCCGATGAAGGTACCTTTTTCAGTTATTTTTCTTGAATTCTTTTGAATTAATTACAGATGATTTGCAAATAGGGAGTGCTAATGCAGATCTTGTTTACATGCCCGGTTGTTTTGCAGAAGTTGCTTCTCAATTTTTGTCTCACTGTGATGACACCACTATAACAGTCATACAAAAATATATTCAAGGTGTGAGCACAGATGGTAATCTATGTAAGTTCCAAATTTATAAGATTTAGCCATGTATATCGTTGTTTATTGTTAATTTATTACCTGTGTTGTCAAGTTCATAGGCTTTTGTAATGCAATGACTTCAATTTTTTCTGTTACAGCCAAACATCATCAACCTTCTTCTGACAGAACTAATAGTAATGACCTCTCAATCTTCTCTGGAAGCTTGGAAACTGGTAAATAACTACTTTGTTAATGGCTTTAGTCATTACAATTGTTGCAAGATTGTCGATATGCTGAAGCAAGACTTGGTCCCTGCAAAATCTCCAGATGTTGTGCCAGTTGATTTCACTGCTGGATATCATGAGGAAAAATATCCAGTGAGCCCTGTTGCTGAGCAAAATAAAGTCAGCAGGGAAGCAAACACAAATGAGTCTGCAGAAAAGACCTTAGCTGACATCATACCTGCTGATCTCCACACCAAAGATCTGCAACATGATCACAATCATGCCCCTGGAAAGCTGGTTGATATACTAGCTAAAGAGACTGGTAAAGGTACGATGGCCTAAATCCTGTGCGCATAACTTGTTACTGTTTGCAACACGATGCTCGAAGTTGCGTCATCCACACTGGTTTATCTATCAATTTGTTAATTATGGGAGTCCACCTATGTCAATGGGTGGATACTTGTATTCTAATCCTTTACCATTGTAGCAGCCCTTTCATTTTTTGCTTTGCTCCAACCACTAGCCCTGTGCCATCTGTTCTGCATTTGATTATTCTAACCTATTTTATTTTGTTTTAACACAG
Source organism: Guadua angustifolia (assembly GCA_036346375.1). Lineage (NCBI taxonomy): Eukaryota > Viridiplantae > Streptophyta > Magnoliopsida > Poales > Poaceae > Guadua > Guadua angustifolia. The sequence continues at coordinate 43,502,349 of CM070521.1, forward strand.
CTTCTGGTTCGGATGTAAATTCTCACCAATGCAATTTTCCTACTGAACATGATGAATCTGGTCTGTAACCTTTCACTTTTAATATCACCAATCATCATAGTGTTGCACAGCTGCTGAACCTGTATTGCTCATTTTCTCTACCTATATCAGATAATAGACCACAAGTTCCGAGTGACACAGTTGCTGAAAAAAGCATCCAAAATGCTGATTTGGTGAGGGATGACAAGGAAGAGAGCGTTGTTCCTACAACATTACATGTGGGAGGCGCTACTGAGGACAAAAGTATGTTTCCAGGATTGAGTGATGCTGAGGGATGCTTGTCAGATGGAAGGCATTCATCATTTGGTCTGAAGTTTCTATTTGCAGAAGAGGACAAAGAAAGCTATTTGATAAATGATGAGAATACTGTTGTAAAAATTGACTCTGGGAACAAGTCCAATGACTGCAAAACTCCTAGTTTCTATCCGGGGTCAGGTTGTGGTCTTGAAGATGAGGACATGCAACTTATTGGAGGTGATGCTGATAAGAAACTAGATGTGGAGCTGGCTGTTGCACAAGAAGGTATGAATCAATCATACAAATTTGAATACTAATTGGTCTGTGGTAGTTTATTTTACTATTATACTCTTCATGCAGAAAGTATTGCTGAGGACAACAGTATGCACCCGATCCTGAGTGATGCTGATGTCTGCTCATCAGATGGAAAACATTCCTTTTTTGGTCAAAAGGCTTTTTTTGCAGAAGAGCGCACAGGAAGCTATTTAAAAAATGATGCATGTGTTGCTGCCAAAATTGACTGCAAAAAGAAGTTAGGTGATGAAATTGTTGGTGTTTATCTGGAATCAAATTGTAGCCTTGAAGAAAAGGATGTGGGGCTTGTTGCAGATAATCCTAATAATAAACTAGCTGTGGTGCAAGTCCAGCAGGATGATGTACAAGAAGGTAAGGATCCATCATGTAATATTTAAATAATGAGTTCAGTTGTGATATTAAGCTATACGATGTTTGAGAGGAATTCATAATGTGTCAGGTACCCTCGAGAGGACTTCACTAGGTTCAGCAACACCAGAGTATAAACATGAATGTGGTTTACCTGAGGAAGCAGTACTTCATGCAATGCAGAATGAGAGGTGTTCATCAAGTGCTGAACAATCACCATCTGGTCTACAGTCCCTGTTCTCGGAGGAAGGCATAGAAGAATCCATGGAATATGGTGCCCTTGTTTTTGCAAGAGTTCATGCTGATAGTGGAATTGTTGGATCAAAAGATTGCAATGTTAAATGCAGAGTTGAAGAAATTCCTGTGCCAAGACCTGTTTCAGACCATGACATTCATGCAGTTTCTAAGAGCGGAGATCATATGTATACTTCTCAGCAAGATAATGACAAACAAGGTATAGAATATCATATTCCTTATTTCCTTTTGTTATTTAATTGATTTTTTTTTGTAATTTTCTTGCAACATATAGGTTATGTGGTATTCTGGTATTTGAATGGTACCTACATGAACTTAATGATGTTGTATTTATTAGGATTACCAAAGTCTAGCTGTGAAGAAGAACAGGTTGCATCTGATCAGTTAGTTTTTTTGGAGGCTGCAAATTGCATGACAGAGTAAGTGTATTCTTTGTGGTACTGCTAAGTAAATATTTTACAAAAATGTTAGGTGTTTGATCGTTTTAATATGGAAATTCCAATTCACAGGGAGACTAATTCTGAGGAAGTGGCCTGTGAGGATGAAGAAAATAAGTCTGTGCATTCTTCATGCATTAATTCTTCAGATGAAAAATCAGACGCCTATGGACTTGGTAAGCCCGTTGTTGATTTTACCAATTCAGTTACTCTTAACTAACTCTTAACTAGGAAAGAAAGTTCTTTTCGTATCTTTATTGTTTCATCAGGAGATTAGTTTCCTCTTGTCAGAGTCAGATTAATAGCATGCTCCTATATGTGTTAAACATTTTTTTGATCATCTACTACAGCTGAGCACGCTTCTGGTATTAGTGATGCTGTATTGAGCAGCTCACTGATTGCCCCTGCCAATGACAATAATGAAGTGCATCTGAGTTCTAGTCAGTCTCAATTAGAATCAATTGCTTTATTGGATGAACCGATAGGGCATTCCAATACTGAAGAGCTGCATCAGGGTCTCAAAGAACAAAACCAGGAGGACCAAGTTGCTTCTGGAGCCCGCACAAGTGATATGATTGAAGCTGCCACTACTAAAGACTTAGAAAGTGGAGTGACTCCGCTCCCAGCTGAAGAAAGATCAAATTTGCGAGATGAGCAGCTTAACTCCAAGCTGGAGGGCGCAGAAGTTGTGAAATCTGGCGTTAGCTGTGATAAACATGCTAGTAACACTTTGGAGTTTGGATCAGCCGTGAACAGTATTGGTAAAAGAACTCCATCCTATTCCACTTTACCAAAAGATTCTTCTATGGATCATCACCAGCAACAGGAACCTTCAAATGACTTTTCAGTACAAAAATCTCCTGAAGAGTCTGCTAGGTGTTGGGAGTACAGTGTTTCAAGAGCAGTAGGTCAGTAACTCAGTATTATTTATAAACTCAGTAGTTACCTCATTTCATGAGTTCTTGTTCCATTGCTTTTGAAGTAATGCATATTTGTTCAGATAATGTGCCAGGTACCATTGAGAAACCTTCATTCGATTTAGAAACTCCTTATTGTAAACATGAAGGTGCTATGTCTGTGGAAGCAGTGCACTCATTAAAGAACGATGCTGGAAGATATTCATCAAATCTCAAACAATCACCCATTGGACTACAGTGCCTGTTCTCACAGGAAAACATGGAAGGGTCCTGCACACATGATGCTCTTGGGTTTCCGTGTGCTGAAATCGGAGTAGATGACTCAAATGTTTGCCATTTTGAATGCCCAGTTGAAAAAATTGTTTCTTCGGAACCTGTTTCATATCAAGGTTCTGATGAAGATTTAAGCAGAGTTGAAGAAAATGGGGGTTGCATGTTTTCATCCCAGAAAGATAATGTACAAGAAGGTATAGCTTTATCTTTTTTTTTTTTTGGCAGACTTCTGTTTTGGAATATCGTATTCTTATTGTCTCTGCTAAATCTTGCCAATTTGCCATATTTTTCTGTGCAATGCAATAACTGAAAGATACTGTATTTCTTAGGATATTCGAAGTCCAGCCACGAAAAAGATTGGGTTGCATCTGCCCAGTTGGATTCATCAGAGGATGTGAATCATATAGAAAGGTAACTCTATTTTGGATTTCTGAAAGTACAGAAATGATGAACAATATGTGGTCACTCTTTTATAAATGGAAAGTCCAATTTACAGGGAGATTATTGCTGAGAAGGTGGTCTGCAAGGAGGAAGAGAAAAGGGAGTTAATGCCTTTTTTAGCTATTGATACCCTCCATGAAAAATCACATGCGGATGAACCTGGTAAGCCTCGCTTGATTGCTCTTGATTTTACAGATTTAGTTACGCTTGAAGAAAGCTTTGTGATATCTATGTGGCTTAATTCAGACAAGTGTTGTCTTTTACTTGTCAGACTGCAGTAGCATGGTTCTATCTGTCCTTGGGCTAATCTGTACATCTCCTGTTGCAGCTGAACATGCTTTTGGTGTTAGTGGAACTCAATATTGCAGTTCACGGAGCACCCCTATTTGTGATGAAGTACATTTGAGTTCTAATTCTTCACAATTGGAATCACTGGATGCTTTGGATAATCCTATAGCATTTTCCAATACTGAAGTGCTCCATCAGGGTCATAAAGAGGAATGCAATGAATACAGTGACGATCAAGTCACTCCAGACATCCCTGCAAATAGCATGTCCGAAGCTGCATCAGTTGAAGGATCAGAAAATGGAATAACACTGCTGCCAGCTGCAGAAACATCAGCACTGCGAGATAAGCAGCTTAACCCCAAGCTGGAGAATGAGATTGTTTCAGGATCAGGTAAGTATTTTTGATGACTTGTTTAGAATTTTTTTACACATGGACTTGTTTAATTCCTTGGTAAAAGATTTGCTTTGCGTATAGCCTCATTACTCTTTTACGTCAGGCATTTGTCAAACTGGAGATGAAATTAGCACCGAGCTCCTGAGTTTCAATACTAAGGTGCTCCATCAGGATCATAAAGAGGAATGCAATGAACACAATGAGGACCAAATCACTCCAGACATCCCTGCAAGTGGCATGTCTGAACCTGCACCGATTGAAGGATCAGAAAGTGGAATGACACTGCTCCCAGCTGCAGAAATATCAGCATTGCCAGATGAGCAGTTTCACCCTAAGCTGGAGGGCAATGAAGTTCTGCAGCACAGCCTTAGCTGCAATAAAGACACTACCATCATTTCTGATACTGGATCTGTGGAGAACAACAACCAATCTAGTTTGCTCAAAGACTATTATGTGGATTCTTGCCATGAACAGCAGATTCCAAATGACCTATCTGCACCTAAATCTCTTGAAGAATCTGCAGTTTGTCAGGATGACAGTATCCATATGGATTGTTTCCATGAACAGGAGCTTCCATGTGACTCATCTGCACCTAAATCTCCCAAAGAATCTGCAATTTATCGGGATGACAGTGTTCATATGACTTGTTTCCATGAACAGGAGCTTCCAAATGACTTATCTCTATCCGCACCTAAATCTCCTGAAGAATCTGCAATGTGTCGTGATGACAGTGTTTCGGAATCAGCGGGTCAGTACTGTTCATAACTAGTTTATGTTTCTTTTTGACATAAAAACTTCTTTAAATCCTGACTATTGTGCCTCCTGTCTCCACTTTGTCATCAGGAATCTGTCAAACTAGCGGGCGAAGACGCGTAGACGAAATCAGCACCAAACTGCTGAGTTTCAAAATTTCCAGCGCAGTTAAAGGAAGCTACATAGCTATGAATGCCACCCCTACCACGAAGCAAGGGGACAACCTGAGCCAATCTGCAATTGCCTTGCTCAGGAACAGGGAGAACACACCTGCCGTTAAAACAGAACTTCCTGTCAAGCCGAACCCTGATCGCTCGGTCGCGAAGAACTCATCGAGACGAGCGCTGCAGCCCATCAGCGGAAGACCCAGGGACCACTGATGGGTGGTAGTTCTTGGCTAACATTTTGGTTCCCTCTTCAACCTTTGGTTGAAGGACAGGAGTATACCTGACGGAAAACGATCGTTGTATGTACTGTTCCTACTGTGTGCTGCTCTGCTGTGTAGTGACGAAGTAGCTCTGTGCATGTCATCTTCGGTATTTAATGTAGTGTGTCCATGATAGAAGTAAGAAACTGATGCAGTTGTCAAAAACATTGACTTGTTGTGTGGTTTGTTTTTTTAATTAAGTTAACGTGACTAAAATCGTCTGTTCTGTGTCATGCTATTAGAATACCCGTGCTTGTCAGTAACTAATGTATGCATTATGCTATCTGTTGCTACAACGCTTGTTGCAAGTAAGGGTGTGTTTGTCAGGGATTCAGCTTCGCCAGCCAGATTCGTGAAGCTGGTGAAGCTGAAAATTCTAGCTTCACCAAATTTGTGAAGTTGGAGTTGTGAATACATTAAGAGTGTTTAAATAGATCATTTTGTTTACATTTTAAACAAAAATATAAACTTAATTCACTTTATTTTAACCTACAAATTTTAGATCTCACGTGAAGCTGAAATCTGAAGTTCTACCAAATAGGTCCTAAGTATGCTTTTCAGAGCTGAAGTTCCCTCGCAGGCAGCTGCATTTCACATTACCTTGGGTCATTTTAGCATCTGCATTTGCAGGCTAACCAGCTCGATACAAGAGCATGTTCCCTGACAACCTGCCATGCTGCAATGCTTTTGCCGATGTACAAGGCGAGAGTGACGTGTAATCTCTAACGGCTTCCTTGTGTCGTCTTTAGCCATTGTTCTCTAAGGGCTGCATTACTTAAACCGGTTCTTTTGAAACTATGCACTGCTACGCATTTGAGTGAAGGAAGAATCTAGATTCACAAAACAATCGCCGCACCAACTTAGTAGTAATCAAAAGATTTTCTTAGATTTCATGCAAATTTTGGATCCCAGCGTTGGTTCCGGGTTCGAGTGATGCTAATTCGTCCCGATCAGAATAGGAGAGCAGAGGAGAGGAGACTCAGGAGAGAGCTTTCATTGATCAGCTCGCAAGCAAGCAGCTCAAGTTTCTTCACTTCGGCTTTGCCAAAGCAAGCGAAACGGCCATTACCTACGTGCAATTTTCGTTGGAACATATTTACGATCGATCGAGATGATGCGTCGCCGTTAGTAGCTTGCAGCGATAGCTAGTCAGTAATTAAGCATAGTAATAAATGTATATGTTCATCGATGCACTCATGCACTACAGATTAATTAGGGTGTGATTATCTGCTGAGCTTAAATTGCCCGATCGATCCTTTGCCTTTTACGCTCATACGCCCGCCCATGTATGATTACAGATGATAATTAATGATAACTCGATTACCCACCGATATAATTCTAATATAGATGAGTATGTTCTTCTTTTTATGCTCATATATATAAGTTCTTACTCCCTCCATTCAGAAATATAAGGCGTATTTTGATTTTGCATCAGGACTAAGGTTAGAGTGAAAATGATTTAGATACCTCCACTTAATTATTTTGAAAGATGAAAGATAATAGTTTGTGTAGTGGTAATGAATAAATGTATGTAGTTAAGAGAGAATAAATAGAAGTATAATAGGAAAAAACTCATTAAATCTATATACAAGTTTTATATTTGTGAATAACATCGTTCAACCTATAGAACTTATACTTACGAACGGAGAGAGTAGAAAGAAATCTATGCGTAACGGATAAACAGTCATGGGTAACTGGTGAGTGCCATCAGCGCTGCTTCGCCCAATCAGGGATGGCAATCGGGTGCGGCGGGTACGGGTAGTACTCGCCTATACCCGTCGCCCACGGGTACCCGATACCTGCGGATGTACTAAATTTGTCTTTTTCATATCTTTCAAATGCGATTGAGTTTCATCTTCAAATTTTTCAGGATTGTAGAAGTTTACCTCCCCTACATATGATAATTTTTTGAGAATTTTTCAAAACTTCTACGGGTGATTTTCACGGAGTTTTCATGAAATAGGTGGTTTCCACCAAATATTTCGCCATATATATAGCGTGGACTTCCTCCGTTTAGAATTATAAAACCTATAGTTCGAATGACCTTATTTAAAAATATAAGGTTTGCATATAGATTTAATGAGACTTTTATCACTATATCCCTATTTATTCTCTCTCGACTATATTCATTTATTTATGACAACCACAAACAAAATATTATCTCTCATCTTTTAGGACCATTAAGTAGAGATATCTAAATCATTTTTACTTGTAACTTTCTCATTTTCGCCTCAACATTAATCATTATGCAAAGTTAAAATACGTTTTATATTTCTGAACGGAGGAAGGGAGTATCACCACTCATGCCACTTGCATGCAAAACCACTAGGGCTCGATCGATCTGCAATAATGTAGCTCAAGTTGCATTATTGATGATCGCAACTCCCAATTGGATCGATCCGTGCTTTGAATCGGTAAAGCAAGGCACGCTCGCACCAAGAACAATTCATATTTCATTATTTACGGCTTTCCCAAGCTTTACAAAAGGGGGACATCTTGGTGACTGATACTTCCTCCGTTCAAGTTTATAAGTTGTATTTTTTAATGATCTTATCTGCAAATATAAGATGTATTTTATATTCTAACATAAAATTAGAGTGATGTTTTCTCTATAATCATAATAAATATCTATCTTTACTTTATATTCTCTACATATATATATTAAATATAGTGCTTAGTGATAATAATTAAAGGTAATCTAGTTATTTTCTACATCATTTTGATCTAAGCCTTATAAAGTTGAATGGAGGGAGTTGCTTACAAGAATATTGTACAAGCCATCGTTTTCAAGACAAATAGGTAATCGGCATCCTTTTCTTGATTGATTAGTTGGGGAATTCTACTCCACGCATCGCTTGGGGATTTTTTTATGCATAAATTAAGGAAGATTTTTTCTATGTGGTTACCATGTATGCATGGACGCAGATAAATCCATCGAACCGTTAACTTTTGTATCATATTGCTGTGGACGAATCAAACGCCATGGAAAGAGGAAAATATACAAAGTAGTGTCCATGCGGTATGTTCCATAAAAAGTAAGCACGCAGATAATATGCAATGACGATAAGAGGCCGGCCCCGGCACGGCCCGAAGGAATATCAGGCTAGGCCGGCACAGTATGAACACTAGGGCCGGGCCGAGCCTAGGTATCGGGCACATCGGGCAGCACGGCACCAACACCATATCCTTCCTTTTTTGTTTTCTTTTCCCCTACCGACACCGTGCTAGCGAGCTCCTTTTATGCGGGGTGACGGTGACAAGACGTCGAGCTCAGATTGAGGCTCGTGCCGATTCCACTGCCCCATCAGCGTGAAGCTCAAATCCAGCTATAGCTAAGGCTGGTGTGTAATGACTGGAGGGTGGGACCCAGTAGTTAGTGAGAGTAAGAAGAGGCTTAAAAGCCACCATCCGGGACAGAGCAAGGCACGAATGAACTGAATCGAGTGTTTTCTCCTTCCTGCTTCTTCTTCTTCCTTCGGTTTCTTCTCACGTCGCGGCAAAATCTCCGCCGGTGGCCATGGGATACCCCCTGCTTCGAGGTTGAGGTCTCACGCCACGGCGATTTCCCTCGTCGACGGCCACGGGACGTGACAAGTTGGTATTAGAGCCACCACCCAAATCCCTCGGCGACGTCTCCGCCAATCGCCGAAACCCTAATCCCCACCGCCATGGGCGCCAAAGAACACATGATCGTGAGCCGCCTCCGCGGCCGCCGCAGTGGCGGCCCCGGCCCGAGCCCCTCCAACGGTGGCGACCCACACGTGCACCATCGGCATCATCCAACCGCCACCCGACATCTGGGTCATCATTGAGAAGACGGCCTCCTTCGTCGCCAAAAACGGGCTAGAATTCGAGCGCCGCATCATCTCCCACAACCGTGGTAACGCCAAGTTCAATTTCCTCGACCCTTGACCCTACCATGCATACTACCAAAGACCTTGAAGACGAAGCTCGTCGCCCAACCGCCTACCGACGCGTTGGCGGCCCCGAATCCGACGACTGGCCGCTGCTTCGCCTGACTCATGGCGGCCGATGGGGCCGAGGCGAAGCCCAATCACTCTGCGCCCGTCCGCGTGCCGCCGCCGACCAAGGTGCTGTTGCCGCCAGCCAAGGAGTTGCGAGAGGGGTCGAAGGACCTGACTACGGTGCTGAAGACGATGGGGAAAAAGGAGGAACGGGCGGAGGAGAAACTGGCGAAGATCAAAGAGAGTCTGGATCTCCTGTTTTCTCGATTGGAGTTGGTGGAAACGACTCAACAGCAATTGGTGAGTCGGACAGAGTTGATGGCGTTGGCGGTCGAGCAAGGCACCAAGGATCAACATCTGCTTGCCGCGCAGATGGAGGCGACGGCTCAGGCCATTGCTCGTTTGATGGTGGGAAGAGCTCAGGAGGAGGCACAGAAAGAGGAAGGGGCTTCCGCTACCGCGAAGAACATGGTAACTCCTGCAGTTCCTAAGCGTTGGGTGAGATCTGAAGGGACTACGGCCATACCACCAAGTCTGGTGCAATCCAGGTGCTCGACAGGGGGTTCAACTGAAGCAGATGTGTTAAGACCAACCAAAGAATTCAGGGGCAATGGAAGACATTCTCTGCCTAAATTGAATTTTCCCAGATTTGATGGAGATAACCCCCGATTATGGAGAGATAAGTGCACTGACTACTTTCGAATTTTTAATATCCCTGAGGCATTATGGGTGTCAGCCGCAACTATGCACATGGAAGAAAATGCGGCAAGATGGCTGCAGATGTACAAGGCTCGAAACGATTTAGGTGGTTGGGAGCAATTCATACATGTGGTGGAAGAGAAGTTTGGAGCAGTTGATCAGAAGAGGTTGTTGACAGATTTCGTAGAGCTTAAACAAACTGGGACTCTGAATGAGTATAAGGGCAGTGAGTTTGAAAAGGATGCAGCGAAGGAGAGTGCTTCTTTAGAGGAGGCTAAGAGCAATGATCAATCAGAGAGGGCCTTCTACAAGGAGCTAGTTAAAGTTATTGAAGCTTCTGATGTGATTCTTGAGGTTCTTGATGCAAGGGACCCACTGGGCACTCGTTGCATTGACATGGAAAAGATGGTTAGGAAGGCTGATCCAAGTAAACGAATCGCGCTACTTCTCAACAAGATAGGTCTTGTTCCCAAGGAGTCTGTGGAGAAGTGGCTTATATATCTAAGGGAGGAAATGCCAACTGTGGCATTCAAGTGCAATACCCAAGAGCAGAGGACCAAGATGGGATGGAAATCATCAAAGCTTGATCAAACAAGCAATATACCACAAAGCAGTGATTGTCTTGATGCTGAGAATCTGAACAAATTACTAAAGAATTATGCCAGCAGTCACGAGTTCAAACTAGCAATTACTATGGGTATTGTTGGGCTTCCTAACGTTGGCAAGAGCAGTTTGATCAACAGCTTGAAGTGGTCTCGTGTGGTTAATATCGGTTCCACTCCAGGTGTTACTAGATCAATGCAGGAAGTTCAGTTGGACAAGAAGGTGAAGCTGTTGGATTGCCCTGGTGTTGTGATGCTCAAATCTTCCAACAATGGTGTTCAGAGTCTTCATGAATCGCAAAAGAGTTGAGAAGATGGATGATCCAATCAGTCCTGTAAATGAAATCCTCAATATTTGCCTACATGAGACATTGATGTCTCTGTACAAGGTGCCAAGCTTTACTTCAGTTGATGATTTCCATCACAAAGTTGTCACTCTCCGTGGGAAATTGAAAAAGGGTGGTATAGTGGATGTTGAAGTTGCTGCAAGAATTGTGCTTCATGACTGGAATGAAGCTTATGATTTCAAGGTGGATTATCAAATGAAGGATGCACCGGTGAATGATGAGGATGACAAGTCAACAATATTTGAAATTTGGTTTTATGTGCAATGGGATCCTGGAATTATGGGAATTATTCGTATGAATACAACGTTAGAGACTATGCTATTGCTTGAGGACAAGCAATGTTTCCAGGGGCAGTAATGTAATGACTGGAGGGTGGGACCCAATAGTTAGTGAGAGTAAGAAGAGGCTTAAAAGCCACCATCCGGGACAGAGCAAGGCAGGAATGAATTGAATCGAGTGTTTTCCCCTTCCTACTTCTTCTTCTTCCTTCGGTTTCTTCTCACGTCGCGGCAAAATCTCCGCCGGCGGCTACGGGATACCCCCCTGCTTCGAGGTTGAGGTCTCACGCCACGGCGATTTCCCTCGTCGACGGCCACGGGACGTGACAGGGTGGAGGTGAGGAACCGCTATGATGGCAACCAAGGAGGGCGGAGACGGCCAAGCGTGCGGCGGCACGGGCTAAGGCTAGTGAAAGAGGGGAACAACATTTGACGACGGCCATGGAGGGCAAAGGGGAACCGTTGCGATAACATCTAACAGTACGAAGCAGGCAACTACGTTGGTCAAAATCCAAAGCGATTCTTGTTGGAATTAATTCAATTGAAGAAGTCAAAGGGTATTAAGTTGAGAGTATGGTCTTTAGTATCATATTTCTTAATTAGATAGAGTGCAACCAACTTATAAGGGAAGCTCATGCATGTACTCTAGTATGAGTTGGTAGAAAGGCTAAAAGTACACATGGTTGGCTATGTTAGGCTATACACACACACGTGTGCACATATATCGTGTGTTTATCGTGTGACCTTTTACTGTGTATATCGGTCATGTCACATCACCTTACACCACGACTGCTAATTCGCCCATATTGCGAGATTCCATGGGGCGGTTCCTAGAATCATGACAGTTGGTTTTTTGGCAGTGTTGAGATTTCGCGAAACAGTTTTTTGGACAACGCGCCTTCATATAGGAGACATCCCTGTGCAAGAAAGGCAGCGACGAACAAATCCGATCCAGTCTCATATTTCTTTGGCAATCTCTGCTTCTTTCGGTTCGTGCTGCTTCCCGAGTCACTACAAGAATCCAGTTTTGGGCCGAGTGTGAAAATAACAAACCAAGTGCACACTCGGAGTAGATCAACCTATGCCGAGTGTGCTCTCGTTTTAGCCACCTCCCGGACAAAGAAATCTATTCCGAGTGTGCTCTCACAATATACACTATCTATTCCGAGAGGGCACTCGAAATATGATGTTTTCGTCCACGTAGGCCAAAATAATGCGAGGGCACACTCGGTATAGACTACCTGTTGCCATGTCAGCAAAGGTACTACGCTCTATCCCGAGTGTGCACTCGGTGTAGACTAACAATAGACCGAGAGGGCACTTGGCGTACATATATACCGAGAGTGCACTCGGAGTAGATTCATCCAGATTCAAATTTAAACCTCGCGCCCGGCGGCTAGGGCGCCACGCGACCGCTCTAGACCGAGAGTGCACTCAGCATAGGCGTCCGCCACAGTAAAGGCCATTAGCCCATCTCAGCCATCGATTCAAGTGGACGGCCAGGATGTGTCGAGAGGATACTCGGCATAGCCCGAGAGGGCACTCGGCATATCATTGTCCCGAGAGGGCACTCGGTAGAGTAGGGGCAAACCCTGGGCTCGCGCATGTGCTAGGGCTAGCACGCCGCAACCACCTAGACCGAGAGGGCATTCGGCATAGACCCTCTAGCCCGAGAGTGCACTCGGCATAGGTGTCCACCACAGTAAAGGCCGTTAGCCCATCTCAGCCATCGATTCAAGTGGACGGCCAGGATGTGTCGAGAGGATACTCGGCATAGCCCGAGAGGGCACTCGGCATATCATTGTCCCGAGAGGGCACTCGGCAGAGTAGGGGCAAACCCTAGGCTTACGCATGTGCCAGGGCTACCACGCCGCCGCCACCTAGACCGAGAGGGCACTCGGCATAGACCCGCTGCCCTCTGGCCCGAGAGTGCACTCGGCATAGGCGTCCACCACAGTAAAGGCCATTAGCACATCTCAGCCATCGATTCAAGTGGATGGCCAGGATGTGTCGAGAGGATACTCGGCATAGCCCGAGAGGGCACTCGGCATATCATTTTCCTGAGAGGGCACTCGGCAGAGTAGGGGCAAACCCTAGGCTCACGCATGTGCTAGGGCTGCCACGCCACCGCCACCTAGCCCGAGAGGGCACTCGGCTCAGATGCCCGATTAACATCGTTTCGGCGCTCACCGGTGCGAAGCAGCGTCTGCGTCGCCAATGAAAAACTCTGCGCGCCGGTTGTCCTCCGCTTCGCCGCCGCCATCGCCACCGCCCGCCGCCGCCACCGCCCGCCGCCGCCGCCACCTCTCGCCTGCCACCGTCCGTCCCGGTTTCCCTCCTCTCTCGCCGGTCGCCAAGACCACCCGCCTTGGTCGCCGCCTCTCCCACTGCGCGCCGCCGCTCCTCCCTTGCCGCCGCCTCTCCCTGGTTGCCGCCGCCTCCCTTGAGCCGTCGGCGCCCGCCTCGTCCCGTCTGGTCCGCGCCCACCTCGTCACTTGGGTCCGGCGCCCGAGCCGCCGCTCGTCTCCTCCTGCCGCCGGGTCGTGCCGCTGCCGCCGCTCGCTGCCGCCATCTCCTTGTCTCCCGACCGCCATCGACGCTGCCTCCCCACCGGTCGCTCTCCCCATCGCCCGGCCTCCTCCGCCTCGCCTCCTCCGTCCGGCCTCCTCCGCCTCCCTCCCGCCGTGACGCCTGCGCTGCCTGCCCTCCCGTCGCTCGACCGCCCACGCCCTCCCGCCACTTGCGACCTTCTCCTTGCTTACTTTCGGTGGTATGTATGAAAATTTTGATTACTGGACCACGTGGATACCGTCATATATTATTGAACGTGCTTGCTTTGGGTGCTTTTTAGGTGAGTCCCCGAGAGTGCACTCGGCGTAGCCTTGCTCTAGTGTTATCCCCGAGAGTGCACTCGGCGTAGTCCTGCTCTATTGTTGTTAGAAGGAAAAATGTAAGTTAATGAATGCTAATTTATACTTTACTTTTGTCATTATTTATATTTGTTTTATTGTGATTACTACTGTGTATGTTGATTTGAACGTGATGAAACTAAGTTAATGAATGCTAATTTATGCTTTACTTTTGGTTTACCACCGTATATGTCAACGTAACAATTGTGTTAGTTTGTTCGAAACAATGGCTTTAGTAACAATTGTGTTAGTTTGTTCGAAACAATAGCTTTAGTAACAATCGTGTTTGTTCGAAACAATGGTTTTAGTTTGTCACTGTATATGCTAATTTATGCTTTACTTATGCTTTATGCTTTAGTCTTGGTTTACCACTGTATATGTCAACGTAACAATTGTGTTAGTTTGTTCGAAACAATGGCTTTAGTAACAATTGTGTTAGTTTGTTCGAAACAATAGCTTTAGTTTGTCACTGTATATGCTAATTTATGCTTTACTTATGCTTTATGCTTTAGTTTGTCCGAAACAATGGCTGAAGATCGCTCATGAATGTATATGGATTGGGAGAATGGGAGACCAAATATTAATTGGTTTAGAAAAATAAGAGAGTTTCTTAGTATCGCTTTTCTGGGCTAAACTCTAATCAAATGTTGTCTAGTTGCCCTTGTCGGACATGTGGAAATTACAAGAAACAATATTTCCAAACTGTATCAGGTCATTTAGTGAAGAATGGCTTTACACCTGAATACCTCGTGTGGACTTCACATGGAGAGGCAAGACCGTCTGTCCGGCCTCGTCAATATGAGGAGGTCGATGAATCTCACCACATGAGTGACATGCTGGAAGATATCAGGGATGCTCATGAAGCATCAGAGTACACAGACGCATCTATTGCAGCAGATTCTTTCTTCAAATTGGTCGAGTCCACCATGCAGCCGGTCCATAAAGACACTAATGAGACTGTACTCTCCGCAGTTTCTCGTTTGATGTCTATGAAATCTCAGTACAACCTTTCAAATGCTGCATATGATGCAAATCTCAGTCTAATGCATGATCTTTTACCGGTCACGTCGGATTAAAAAATGCCTCAGACATTTAACGAATCTAAACGACTGTTAAGTGGTGTAGCTATGTCGTACAACAAGATCGATGCTTGCGTAAAAGGATGCATGCTATTCTGGAAGGACAGCATTGAAAAGACAAAATGCGATGTGTGTGGAGAAGCACGGTACGTGCAGGTGGAGAATGATTCCAGAACAAGCCGTCGAAAACCAGTTGCAAGAAAAATTTTGCGCTATCTTCCACTCATTCCTCGACTTCAAAGGTGCTATATGGATGCCAACACTGCTGCACTCATGCGATGGCATAGAGATGGATATAGAGATAAACCTGACATGATGGTACACCCGTCTGATGGTGAAGCTTGGAGACAGTTTGATCTTGACTTTTCTGACTTTGCCGCAGAATCTAGAAATGTACGGTTGGGTCTGTGCACAGATGGCTTCTCTCCATTTAGTTTTGCCGCTGCACCGTATTCTTGTTGGCCTGTCTTTGTTGTTCCTTATAACTTACCTCCGACACATTGCATGAAAAAGGAATACATGTTTCTCACTCTAATTATTCCTGGTCCGGAGCATCCTGGCAAAAACATTGACATATACATGCAACCTCTGTATGATGATCTACATAAGTTATGGGATGGAGTTGTAACATATGATAGATCTTGAGACAGCATTCAACATCTTGAGCATGCTATCTATGGTCCATTAATGATTTGCCTGCTCTTGGAATGGTATCTGGACACAACACACATGGGAAATTTGCATGTCCAGTTTGTTTGGGAAACTTGTCTGCATTATGGTTGAGGAATGGTAAAAAGTATAGCTGGTTTGACTGTCATCGACAATTTCTTAAAGCTGAACACCCATTCAGGCGGAGTCAAAAGGAATTTTGGAAGCGTAGACAGGTGTTCGATCCCCCTCCACCTCGTCTGACAGGTGTCCAAATTCATAGGCAGCTTCTAGATCTAGTACCAAGCCAGAGTAAACAGAAACACCAATTTGAAGGTTTCTCGGGGACACATAATTGGACCCACGTACCAGGCTTCTGGAGCTTGCCATACTTTGAAAAACTCCTGTTGCGTCACAATGTTGATGTCATGCATACAGAGAAAAATGTGGTAGAATTGTTTTGGTCGACATGCATTGATATTGCTGATCGAACTAAGGATAATGTAAAGGCCTGACTAGACCTTGCAGAGTTGTGCGATTGTCCAAACTATCATTTGAAGGAGAAATCTAACGGTACTTGGGAAAAGCCAAAGGCGGCTTTCTGCTTAAATAGATAAGAAAAAATACTAGTTCTGCAATAGATGAAAGAGTTGAAGTTTCCAGATATGTATGCAGCAAACATTAGATGGGGAGTCAACCTTCAACAACTCCGTGTGAATGGGATGAAAAGTCATGATTTTCACATCTTCATTGAGGTTCTCATGCCGATAGCTTTCCGTGGATTTCTTCCTGAGAGCGTGTGGATCTCGCTGGCTGAGTTGAGCTACTTTTTTAGGCAATTATGTGCCAAGGAGATCGATCCACAAAGAATAAGGGAATTGGAAGAAGAGATACCTGTTCTTTTGTGCAAACTTGAGAAAATATTTCCGCCAGGGTTTTTCACATGCATGATGCACATGGTTATCCATTTACCATATGAACCACGTGTGGGTGGACCTGTTCAATATCGGTGGATGTATCCATTCGAAAGGTAAGATGTCCCTACTTTGTAAACTATTCTCGTGTGATGGGATGGCTAAATATCCTGATTTACATGTGTAGGGCTCTTCAGCATGTTAAGAAACGGGTAAAAAACAAGGCTAGAGTGGAAGGATGCATTGTAGAGGCTTATATTGCAGAAGAGATATCAAACTTCGTATCATTATATTTCTCAAGTGAAATTCAGTCTTCTAGAAATAAGCGACCACGATATGATCACGGGTATGAAGTCAACACTCCGAATTGCACACTTAGCACTATGCAAGTCCCAGGACGAAAACAAGGGAACAATGGCTCTCGTATGCTGACACCGGAGGATCATAAAGCAATAATGATTTACATATACACAAACACATTGGAAATGGATGCTTTTGTTGAGTAAGTGTCTCTATTTTGTTAATTTACATATACACAAACACATGTATACTAATATATTTGTTAATTTGTTTGATAGCCAATATGATAAAAGCAGTGCGGCACGGTAGGGACAACCATCTGCTACTGAACTAGATAGGTTAAGGAAAAATGGGGCCAGAGTTGGACATCCCAATTTCATTGACTGGTTCCGAAAATATGTAAGTGAACAACCTTCCATTGATTACTAAATAAATTAGATAGATTTATTTACTCCCTTTTTCATATTTTCGCAGTGCATGAAAACTCCAAGCGTCCATCACGACTTAAAGCAGATTTCTCGTACATGTCGGATCCAGGTGACATTAGTTAATGGATATGATATCAATGAATATAGATTCCGTTCTGCAAAGTATGAGCGGCAAAAGGCAAATTTGACTACTGTTAGCAGTGGTGTCTATACTAGCTCTGGAGAGGGTAGTTCCAAGATCGAATACTATGGTATAATTGAAGATATCATCGAAGTGACATTCCCTGGTGATAAACATTTCAACTTAGTTTTATTCGATTGTCATTGGTTCAATCCAACAACCGGTGTGCGGTGCTATCCAAATATTGGTTTGGTTGAGATCAAACATACATCAAAATATTCTGTCTTTGAGCCATTTGTTTTACCTCATCAGTGCTCTCAAGTATACTACACCCCGTACCCATGTAAGGTCCCTAAACGAGATATGTCAGGTCCCAAAATAAAACAAATCAAGAAGAATGACTCGAAAGATTGATGGACTTGTTATGTTCTTTATAAGTCTATGGAATGCAGGCTCGGTACACATATCCTGAAGGTGAAGGTTACTCGAATGACACTAGGGCGAGATGGGAGGCAACTTTAGAGGCGGCTTGCCAATACCATGCTGAGCAACTAATGTACAACACTCGAGTAGCAGCTATGACCAAGTACTACAAGGATGTGTGTGAAGATGAAGACATTGACACAAGAGAGAGCCCATTGTTTCTCACTGCTGTTGAGTATAACCAAGTCCAACCTGCATGGATTGATGACGAGGCTTGGGGGCATCTCATTACACAATGGTGTGATCCAGCATGGCAGCGTGTAAGTGAAATGAAGCGGAATCTTCGTGCCACTTCAGGGCCAAGGATGAACCGAGGTGGATCTAGTTCTATTAGTCGAACCCAGCAGGAAATGGTAATAGAAAGTCTGTATTTTCAAACCTTCATTTTTAACAGTCGGACTTAATACATTTTCCTTGTTTTGTTGCAGGAGAGGAGGTTTCGAAGACCTGTGACACCTTTAGAGGCTTATGCTGTTCATGGGGGGGTTTCGATGCAAGACATGGAAAACTTTGTGGGTTCTGAGATTCCACCTGTCACCAACCCACATGTCCAGATGAACTTGGTGCGTAGCACTAACACTAACACGTAGCTAATTTTGCTTTTCAGAATAGTTGTGGCATTTCAATGTTTTTGTACCTTTTTAGGGGAAGTATCGAGATGCATACCAAGAAAGGCATGGACCTGATGTTAATTGGCTGCATGGGGATTTTGATGCACAATTGATGTACCAGAATACGGGTGGGAAGCCTCATGGCCGTTATGTGCTTCTTGATGGTGCATTTGATGATAGGAATGTGTGCTTGACTTCTGCCCCATTTGGCACTTCAAGTAATGCTTCTTCTTCTACGAGGCAAAGCGATGAAGAGTTGAGACGTGAGCTTGCGAGCGTGCGGGATGAGAACCGAGATATGCGGAATGCTATGCATACGGGATTCACGGCCATGGCACGATGGATGCAGTAAAAAGTAATTGACATTTGTGTTAAATTTGAGATGTTCATAGTAGTCAAATGGTAACATTCTTGTTGGCAGGATTATGCTCTAGCAACCTCTTCAGGAAATCCACCTCCTCCACCGCCTGTATTGAACTTTAACTTCAATGCATTCTCAACGCCTCAACATCAACCGAGACAACAGTTATGTATATAACTCCATGTTGGGTAGATATATGAAACTATGATATGTACTAAATTGAAATTTCTGCTTAGGACACCCAAAACTCTCATCATGGTATTAACATTGGACAATCATCGAGGAATAGTCCAGGGGATGCCTTATCGGATGAAGATAATGTTGGGATTCCAAATCATGATATAGACTGGTTTGCATCTCCAGGTGAGTAATCATATCTGATTTGGTTGATGACTTGCCATTCAAAAAATTTACCCTACTTGATGTTATGTATGGATATATCGTGTGTGCGAATACGTTTAACTTATATGTCTTTTCTATAAATATGTAACCTTGTATTGAATGGAAATGATATAATATATTTTATTCTTGAAATGTAATGTGCAGAGGATGAAGAAACAAGGGATAGAAGCTAATTGGATTCATCTAGCCCTCGAGGAGTGGTTTTGGATTTGGTATGGATGTGATATGTAGAACTTCTTATGCTTTGTGTATGTGGACTTCATTTTAGTTTTTCTCATGTTTAAGGGCCTGCTATGCTAGATGACGTGGAATGTGTTATAAACTTGTTTAATGTGGGTATGTGCCTGTCAGGGTGAAATGTTACATTTGGTTGATTTACTTTACACAATGTTACATGAACTGTTGCTACATGTTAGCTTTAGGCAATTTAAATTGATATTTTTCTATTAGAAGTTTGCGCAAGGAGTCACCAAGAGGAGATAACGTTGTTTAGTATCCTATATGTTTGATCTAGCAAAACATTATTATTCTAGAATGAGGTTAGGCATTGCGAATTATTGCTTCATTTTCAGCTTTTGGTCGTTTTCTAGATTAAATGATGCAACATAGTTATGAGACATTGCAATGCAATGTGGTCAACAAATGAAGCACACTCCTTTGTAGTCTCTTATTGTTGGTTTAGTCTTGATCTTAAAAGAACAACGTTTTTGCACACTCTACTGAAATTCATGGTAACATAAATCAATCTATCATCACCTAATTTCTTGGTATCCTTTCTTTGTAGAGGAAGGATGCAAAGTTCATTCCCTCGTGTAATCCTAATGTGCTTGTTTTAGCTTTTCGAATCTGTTGTTGAGACCCAATTGAGTTTTTGGTGTTACATTATGCAGGGAAAATAATCAATATTAGACATTTGGATCAAGTGATCAAGTCTGTTAACGGATGGTATCAGGAGCGTGGTCTAACTGGCTTGGTATGCGGGGAAATGATCAATATAGTTCATGTTCCATTGTTATGCATCGGTATGGATGTGATATGTAGAACTTCTTATGCTTTGTGTATGTGGACTTCATTTGTTGAACTTCGGGACTTGTTGAATTTCGGACTTCGTTTGTGATATGTGCACATGCGAATATGTTGGAGTCATGTTGAATTAATGTAAAAATATTTGTGATATGTGCATTGTATGTGAATGTGCGATGGAGTTATGTTTTGTGGATGGGTTATGGCGTTGTTTTCATTATATTGGTTCAACGTATAATGTGAATTGGTATTGTGGATGAAATGTGAATTGATTGCATGGCTGTTTTGTGAATTGACTGTGCATGAAATGTGAAATGTGAATTGAATTGCTAATTGGATTCATTGCTGGCTGTTTTGTGGCCAGGGCATGGTAGCTAGCCCGAGAGTGCACTCGGGATACTGTGCCCAGCCTACCCCGAGAGTGCACTCGTCATAGACTGTAAGCCTACCCCGAGAGTGCACTCGGGATACATGTTGACGTGTCGCTACTCTGCTGCCACGGGGGCGGGGGGATATCCCGAGAGTGCACTCAGGTACAGTTTATTTTTTTCGAGAGTACACTTGGCGTAGGTAACTTTTCCCGATAAAATAACACCGAGTGCGCTACGCTGAGTGTGCCCACTCGGGATAGGGTATCCCGAGTGTTTTGTGCCCTATCCCGAGTGTGAAAAACACTCGGGGCAAATCTACAACCTTGTAGTGAGTCATCCGATCCCTTCGCTTGTCGTGCAACGGGCATAAGGGAGAGCAGTGTCTCCAATCCGACGCCAACCACTTAATGTCCTGCACAGGAGATCGGCGATCAAGTTTCTGGGAAGCGCCGCACTGCGTGACTGCTCGTCTTCATCTTCGATCGTCGTATCGCTTTTGCGCAGCTTATTTTCTTCATCAAGCCCGCTATAAGTGTTTTGGACCAACTGGTTGTGAATAATTTTAATGAGAATGCATCATGTTATGATAGTTTTGTTTCAGTCTAGGTATCTTTTAGGCTATCTAGTATGTATAGGTATGTTTTTTTAATAGCATATTCTGTAAATCTGCTGGCTGCTAGTAACCATGTTATAGACATAATACTTAACTTCATGTTTTTACTGCGTATCTTTAGAATTAAATTAATATTATACCATGTTATTTTTCCAACAGTTCTGTCCATCTCACAAATTGCAGAATCCACAATTTCATCTACGGGATGCGGTTATGGTGAGTCGGTGTAAGTTCCAACCAGCAGCAAACCGAGGATCCGTCGCAACAAAGCCCTGAATCCCCTGATGCAGTGACAGCCCCCGAGCAAAAGCTGGTGCCAAGCCCAAGTCAAAGGAGCAGATTAGCGTCGTGACTTCAGCTAGAAACAGGCCGTTCCAGTCAAATAAGACGTGCACATGAAGAAAGCTATCAAGAAGTTTCAAAGTTCATTGCTCTTCGTATATAACGGTGTATTAAGTTTCAGCTCCATTCCACGACTTGATTCTGATTTGGCATTTGACTGTGTCATCTCGAGCGTCGACCCATATTCTACCCTGATGATTGTTCTAATGCTAGTTATTTTGTCAGCAACATCACATGCGCTTCTAGGCATGATGTCATCCTGCACCACCTCCGTCGATCTCTGTTGGAGGTGAAATTTATAGCAATTATTCCAACCCTTAAGTCTATTTTGGTGGCATCCATACGGGACCAATGACTAGCGATTTCTGTGACGATCTATCGACTTCTTCGGATTACTGCAACAAGATCTACTAACACACAAGTGAAACTTTCAGCACAACAGTGCTATGAAGTTAATCTGCATTATGTTTGATCGTGGAGATTTAAATAGACAGTGTTAATTAAGGAGACAACTGAATTTGATGTTTCGTTCACTCTTTGGATATGTTGAAATTTTGATTTGCTTGCGCAACCATTATATAGAGGTCTTAACAACATTAATTCTTGGGAATTCGATGACACAATAATGGCAGCAACATTAACCTTTTGAAGTTCTGTTGTTTGAAAGTGAAGGTTTTGCTCTAATTTCAATTCGAAATGAAGGATTTAAGAGCAAGAAGAAGTTTGTTTTCGCATGGATACTGTAATATTTACCTACTTGTCATATCTCGATATGATATTTCTACTACAATTTCTACTCTATTGACAACACATTAAGTTCATTTCATCCAAACAATTTTACAGGAGCAGGTCTAACCACCTCATGAAATTTAATTACCTTTGAAATCGGCAATTTGACTTACGTGATGGTCACGCGTGCAATTTGCTCTCGAATGGGTATTGTTTGCCGAGTTTTGTGTTTCAGGTTGAGCATGTCAAGATTACATGAGATGAGTTCTTTGCTATCTGTCTAGCACCACGGGTGATATTTTGGCTTATGTTGTTTGATGATCGAGCATTTGTATTAGGAGGTTGGTTGCACAGATTGAGACTTTTGCTGGGGTTATGAATTATTGAAGACTTAGATTTGTTCTGCTTTGTTGATGACTTTGTGTTTAGATCTACTGGTGTTTGCTCAATTTGACTTCTTAGGAAGCGTTTGGATAAAACCATTGCAGTCTTAATCATTGAGATTAGTCATGTTGACTTTCGAGGCATAACGTTCGCTGAAAAAGACTTATTTGGTGGCGATTTCATATTTTGGCTACAGGAGCGAATTTGTCTTAAGTGGAGATTATTAAAGTGTGATCCGAATCCATCATGGTATCTGTGGCAGACATTATGCCAGACGTGGCAGTGCATGTGTGCAATCCGTGTCAAACGTGATGATGGCTAGTGCATCCGACTCTGATTCGATTTCATTTTCTGTTCAGGACTACGATCTGTAGACTATAAATGTACCTCTGTAATCGCACAGTTTAGACGTACTAAAGTTCCCCGTGCTTGTAATATATCCTCATATAGTGAGTTCCGCTTTCGTACGTCCGTGATTTTTTTTAAAAATGAGTTTTCACGTTAAATCCATACCATGGTTTCTTTCATCATCTATTTTCACCGTGTTTTATTACAAATAAAGTGAGGAGTTAGCCCCATTTTTTTAAATAAGGTTTAGATAATCTCCACTAGAATAGGATCCCAAAGTCGATAAAGAAATATCTTTGGTTTATCGTCGCCTTCGTTATGTCATGTGGGAGCAGGTAAGCTGTGCCTTTTTGGTTGTCAAGCGGCCGACATCTTCTCCCTCGCGATCTACTTGCATCGCATTGAGATCATGCCTTTGCCAAAAGTAGTTATAAAGGAGAAAAGGATTGCAAGAGACTGTTTAAGCCACCAAACATGGTATATATCCATGGGTTCACATTTTGATCATGTAGGGCCAGCTAGCTTCTTTGTTATAAAAGTTAATTTGTGAATGGGAATTCTCAACTAGCTTGTTGATTACTTTGGTGCAAATATCTTGCGCATTAGTGCATGCAAGGACTATATATGCATATGCAAAAGGCGAATGGGCCTTTGTCGTACTATGCCAATCCCATGTTCTTGGCATGACTAGAAAAGAAAAATATGTTAGGTCTAGAGTTTTTCATCATGGAGTGCAATTGCAAAATACATACATAAACATTTTCATCACATACTCCATCAGTCGGTAATTATTGGAATGCCAAATGGACCTCTACAAGCTCAGCTAGCCGTTAATCTATACTAACGTTTTTTGTTTTTTTTTTTGTTTTTTTTTGCTGGGACACATTACACCGCTAATTACTATGCAAATATTACCTTTTCTTTTGGGATTGTGTACATACTAGATAGAGTTGCGTGCTACACTATACCGTGCAAATTTTGATCCGAGGTTCTTTTTGCAAAAAACTTGCAGGAGGACCTCAACGTAATTTCGGTTGTTTCGAGGGATAGTTTGAAAAATGAGCTGGCTAGGAGTTGTGGCGAATTTGTGGAACCACGAGTCCTTTTTGCAAAAAGCTGGTAGGAGGATCTCTACGTTATTTCAGGGTTCTCAGGGGCGTTTTTGCAAAAAAAAACATGACGTGGAGGGCCTCCCTCTACGCAAATTCATCCGGGCATAAGAGATAGTATATACTTCCTTCAGTCATAAGTAATTGTCGTTCTGGATATAGGTGTAGTCAAACTTTTAAAACTTTAATTATCGATATTTTTTTAAAAATATTTAAATTGGATATATGAAAATCATACATGTAGATTTGTCTCAAAAAATACTTTTATAACAATATAATTTATTAGATTTTATAAATATATTATAATAAAAATTAATAATCAAAACTGTGTTTTGAAGATCATATAGATATCCAAAACGACAACTATTTATACTGTAGGAGTACTTGCCAGCTAGATACAATGATTTTATCTTACAGGCACTTGTGCTTACCGGTTGGTCCACGAGGGCGACACATCATTATCACTGAATCACGAAAGCAACACACTAATCAATTAGCGCCACGCGACGTGGATGGATCATTACCCATGAATTCCTTCGGTCCCCTAGAAAGATCTAGCTAGCTAGCTAGTCATCATCATAATTCCTGCTAATTCTGCGACTAAAAAGCTCTACAAAATTGCATACGTACACTTTACGTCGATCGGTCTGAGCTAACTAGCGCCATCGCTGACCATATCTCGATCCAACAGGTTAATAATCTTTTAAATCTGACGATGAATTTAAAACCAACTATGTAAAATTAATATCAAATTGGTCTGGGCTAACTAGCGCCACCACCGACCATATCCTGATCCAATAGATAATATTCTTTTAAATCTGACAATAAATTTAAAACAAGCTATCTAAAATTAATACCAAATTATAACTATCTAATACAACTAACCGAATTCAAATCAAACAGATCCCATTGATAGATCGGTATCTACCGATCCTATTGCAGCCCTTCCCAACTAACCAGCGGAGATGCTGTACACGTTCGAGTCATGCGGACACGGATTCTCTACCGTAACGACAAAGTGCCGTTGGTCCACTGCCGCGTGCAAAAATCTGCAATCGAGTCATGCACGATCGGTTGCCAATGTCTTGGTCTGGGCCAGATGACGTGTCGACATGTGTGCACGGCTTCGTTCTCGGACAAGACACGTGTGCGTTTATGGCAACGCGTAGGGACCACCAATATACCGAGGCCTACGTTTTGGACGTACTCTTATTATTGCACATGCCTGACAACGGGTCCCAGCTGCCGGCGAGCTCCTTTCTGCGTATATCAATGATATAGGGCGTCTTTGAGATTCACACTCGCGGATGAGACGTCCCCATATCCCTTTTCACCTCCAACACAAATCTCTCCCCATGTTCAACTAAAAACCGAAGAAACCTTCGATTAGAATGGGGGGATTTTGACCCAAAAAAAGGAAAGAAACTTTCAATTGAATTTGGGGCTTTTGACTAAAAAGTTGAATGGCTTTCATATCGATACACTAAACTTCCAAATGATCTTACCAACATAACTTCAAATGGGGCTACTGATGCCAACAACATGCTATATATCATTGGATCTCTGATGAAAACCCTAGGTGTGCGTGGTAGGATAATGATGATATATTGAGAGGCGGCTAGATGTGGGGGCATGGTGGAGGAGAAAGATGGGGTGGAGGGAGCAAAAGACCGTACATATGGCGGTTTTGGGCAAGGTGAGCTGTACTTCTTCAAGATTATAGATATACTAGTTATATAGAATTTTGTGTGTTGCTGTAGTTAGAATTATGTGCGTTGCCGCGGGCAACCTTGAATTTTAATGGAGAGAAAATTTTCTTTAAAAAAGGGAAAATAAAAAATATTGTAGCTCAATGTTAAATTTTTTTTTACAAAAAAAGAAACAAAAAATAATTTTCCCCAAAATATTTTAAACATAACATAAAAATAAAAATATTGTAGCTTTAATACTTGTAGAAGCTACAGTGATTCAGGGTGCGTGGTGTCGAACGGTCAGCCCCGTACATCCCTAACATTAGTGATATATATAGATAAGTCGTTTTAGCTCTCCAAATATAGGTCACTTTACAACTCTTAAGCACATTTACCGGCTCATTTTGTTATTATATTCGTATTGGATGGAAGCCAATATTCTCATCATGAAGTAAAAAGTGACTAGACAATGGTATAATGTTGCAACGGGATAGTAACAAGTTTCAACAATTCTCATGAAAATGTTTGAAATGTTTCATGTTTCTGTGAGTTTCGTCCATTTCTAGAAGTATCTAGAAGATTCTAAGAAAGTTTCTAGCTAAGTTTCAATGAGTTTCAAATTTTTGGAATTCAAGTTTCAACTAGTCTCGGCCGAATGGTTTCGAGATGTTTTGACAAGTTTTAAGCAAAAGTTCAAGAAGTTTCAATAGGTTTAAGCAATTTTTAACCAAACTTTGAAGTTTCAATGAGGTTTGGCTAGTTTTGGCAAGCTCACTTGGCTACAGCAACACTACTGTGCCACTATGGAGCAATTCGACATTGTCCGCCACTGACACACCCTCTTCTCCAGTCCGGCTCGATGGCCACCACCGCCATGGAGCCGACAAACACATGGCCACTAGCGGATCTATGCTTGAGTTCGGTTGAGCTTTTATCTCTCTATCTCATCTAGGCTCTGGCCCAAGCTCTACGCCCTGTTGCCTCCTTATCCAACTGCCCTGAGTCGCTCCGTCACCGCCTATTGCTAGATTTGGAGCTGGAGGTGACAGAAAAACGGGAGGACGATGCTAGAGATGAAGGAGGAGGTGGATGGGCATGCCTGAGGTGAAAGGGGAGCACCGCATGCCTCCCTCATCTTGTCGTCTACCCTCCCAGCCATATGTGGGGGGAGAGAGAGATTCAAGAGGGAGAGAGAGGGGATCGGGAAGGATGGGGAATGGAGAGAAGGCAAAAATAAAGGAAAGGATAAGATGCGATCGCTCCGATTCAATCCAACAGCAAAATGGCACATTATCGACCGATATAGTGTCTTCTACTTTTTCTCCGAGAAGTAATGCATGCTAACTATTTCTTTCTTACCTATTTGAAAAAAGAGCTGTTAAAGGTTGTGAATGAAGGAGGCATCAAGATCATTTTGTTTGTTAAGGACTACAAATAAATGAAGGGCATCAAGGTGATTTTGTGCCACATCTCAATTAATTTCTAGACTCGATCGAGGCTTAAACGACTTAGGGCATGTACAGCAGCATTAATTAAGCCGTCTCTAAACTGCCACCTCAGCGTTTTAATCCTACGTGGATGCAAGTAAATGAAGAGAGAGATTACAGCCGGTGTCTCGCGAGGCGACGGCTCGGGCTCGTGCTCCCAGCTTTCGTCGACGGCAAAACCATCGTTGTATCGGGCGTTAAAGTCGTCTCTACGAGCTTGGCGATCTGGTGTGTGCGGAGCAAATTCCCCAATAGCGATTTTGTTCTCAAGCGCGCCAATGTCTTCCCACATTCGCCATTCTATTCCCCTCCTCATCCCGAGCCATTCTATTTCCCTCCTGAGCCATCGCGAAACCCTCCCGAGCCATGGATCCGGCGGCGTCGCTAGGAACGAATGGCGGCGACGCTTCATTCTCTCGGCGGCGGCAAGCGCTCCTCGTCTCGGCGGCAAAGCAGGAGCAAGCGGGCCAGCGGCGGACAAGAATCGGAGCGGCGTGGAAGCGGCGGGCGGCGGCGGCGGACAAAGATCTGAGGCGGAGTGCGGCGGCGCCAAGAGGGCCAAGCGGCGGATATGGGGAAGGAAGCGGCTGTGGCGGAGGCGCGCCGACAAGCGAACGCAGTGTGGGCGGCGATGGGCGAACGCAGCGTTGGGGTTGAAGCGAAAGGCAGCGACGGCGGTGGCTCCCTCCGAGGTTGCCATTATTCTGGTGCGGCGCGGGAGGAGCCTGCGATGGCGGGTAATTTTGGCGCCATTATTTTCCACTGCGCGCCATTCTCCAAATACGTCTCACGATTTTCCCCTTCCGTCATTCTCCAAACCCCTCTCTCAATGGATCCGGCGGCGCGCAGGAAGGAATGGCTCGGCGGTGGCGCTCGCAGCTGGCTTCTCCAGTTTGAGGGTGGCGGGTGGTGCAACGACGTGCCGTCGTGCACGGAGAGAGCCGGGACGCGGCGAGGGTCTACCCGGTTCATGACCTAGCTCGAGGTCTTCTCCGGCGTGCTCAGCAACGATCCGGTCATGAACCGAGGTACGACCAATCTCAACTTCGTCTGAATTGTTTGGACAATATGCAATATTTGTAGTCATGTTAGACGAAATTTATAGTAGTTAATATGTGACTATTAGTTTTGTTACCCAGCAGCTCGAGTCTTCATCCTTCTGAAGGCAAGCTTAGTTCCATCGCCTAGTGCCACGAGAGATTTTCTGAGATTACCCTTTCTTTTCTTTCCAATTAATCTCGCCACTCCTAGCTTATCGAAATGCGAATTATCCTAGTTCATCATCATATTTGACAATATTAGAGATTTTTCACGCGCTTTTTGCCAACAAAATTGAGCGATTTCTACAAGCTGGAATCGCGTGAAGTCTGCGCTCATCGACGGTGGCTCCTTCTCGGTGATTCGAGTTCAAGCGTGGCGTATGAGCCCTCCCTCAAATCACAACTCAAGTCGACAAGTGTATATAAGTTTACGCATTCTACGGTTTCTCCTTTGTTTCGTGTTTGCCACTTTGCGCCTCTTGATCCTCTACTTGAGAGGTCAAAGGATATGGGATGCTATTATCGGTGATCTCCTTCCAAAGGGCCTTGCAAAAGTGAAAAGGTTCCTTAATTCTCCTCCAAACCCGTGGTTTCACCTCGGTACTTCTCGCATAAACATCATTTTTTCCCAATAATTAAATAAAGCTCGGATGGCAAAATGAGTTGTGCACTCTAACCGGTTACTTGAAAAGTTCATTACGGTGATTAACAAACAAGCAAAACTCGGTCTTTTTAAGAGTTAGTCCTGTGATCATTTTATGGTTTTGAGTAAGTTACATACGCATCCTTCGGTATTGCTATCGTCGCTTTCAAATAGAGGCCTAGCTACATTCTTCCATCGCGACAACCTCAAGGAGCGTCTCGGAGGTCCGCCACGGTGAAATGCCCGAGTGGCCTTGATTTTTCCTTGATGTGTAACATTGAAGGCTAATTAAGCAAAAGTTTACTTTGGTCGCTGATGCTTTTAGTCGTTGTGTTGAAAAGAACATCATGTCATTTTGCGGTGGCGACATTTACGTAACAACACCGTTAGGCCTTTCTTTAGCGACCTAGTCGCTGCGGGTCATGTGAGATTCTCGATTAAGTTATTGTGCGGAGAAATTGGTGAGTATTTGTCCTCATAGCATTGATTGAGATTACATTGAGCGAACACTGTGAGATTCTAGATTTAATTTTTGTCTTCGGGACATTCTTGAGTTCTGAATTTGTCTCGCAGCTCGAGAAGCGCAATGTTGACAGCTCAAAGCAGTTTGAAGGTGAATGAAGGTAGAGATGTTCATCAATTCTTGCTTTGCGCATTGCGAGTGAGTTGCAGGACACATGGTTCGCACCAAGTTCCCCTGTGTTACATAATAAGGTGCTAATAATATACCAGAACAAGCTGTATGTAGCTTTTTTTAGATATGGATGGTGCTTTGGTTAATATATGTTGGAGTTTCAGACTATTGCAGAGCTGGTTGGTGCTTTGGTTAATATATGTTGGACTCTTCTATCATGTGTGAATAGCTGCGTTATGTGTGAATGGTCTGTATCGGTGAATGACGTGAGTTGTTGCATCATGTCTTTCGAGTAACAATTGATATAAATATATTTATATTTATGTTTCTATAAGAAATTCATGTGCCTTATTTGAGTATCCACTATATATTCTCTTAAACAAGCAACAAAATGGCTACAAAGATCATATGTATATTTCATCACCATGGAGCAATAAATGCCTTGCATGAATTAAACGAGACACTTGACAAATTTAATAGACAAGCTCTTCATGACGAAATTGTCTCTTCTACTATCTGTATGTGATCTTCAAAGCACTTGCAGACGGCAGCTGTCTAAACCATTGTACATGCCCTTATGTTTGCAATCTGAAGAAGCAATACAACTATCCTGGAATATCCAAAGCATTATTCCTCTACCGACAGTCGGCCAGACTTTAATAACTCGACCCACGTTACCCGCGTCTAATTCGAGAGGTCGGTGGGCCGAGCCGTCCACCATCTTCGTGGGGCCCGCTGCTCCCTGCCCTTGGGGCTTGGGTACCCGACGGGTAGACCCGAGGTGCGCGTCAACTTTAGATTTCCTTTTCTCTGAGGCAAAACTCTCATTAGCTCTGTATTATCTTTCTCGATAGCTTCAATGACAATATCGTCATTAATTAGCTACTACTCTATCTTCAAATAAGCTTTGATGACATTTCTGTTACTTTTTTTTTGTGTGAGCGTATTTTTGTGATTCTAACAATTTTCCACCAAAGGAAAAAAAAAAGATATAGAAATATTCTACGTAGATGCGAGCTGAACTTAGCTCAGTTGGTGAGTCACAGGGGTGGAAAAACAGCTCGAGGCTCACGGCTCGGCTCGGGGCTCGAGGCTCGCGGCTCGGCTCGGTGCATCAACGAGTCGAGTCCGAGCCTACCGTCTGGCTCGGTGTTATAATGAGCCGAGCCCGAGCCGGCTCACGAGCGGCTTGTTGGCTCGTTAGGCTCGGTAAAATTCAGACATTCAGAATCACTTTTACTAATCACTAATCAATTATCCAAATTACATGAGGCTTAATTTTAATACAAAATTAGCCACAGCCCACAGACATTCAATCGGCTTAGCATTCATACAGTCATATTGAACAAGGAACATACAATGAAATATAGAATGCATGAAGGTTTAGTGATTCAGTCTGACATAAGTAACATAATACAAAGTGTATACAAAAGTAACAAAACACCTTTCCATAGTTCCATACTCCCATAGTTCTATTTCTATAGTTCTATTCCATTCTTGCAGTATTGCAGACTCCAGAAGTCCAGAGGAGAGCAGTAGAGCTAGAGGCTAGAGCACTGAGGTGGGCCCATATGCCAGGCGGCTCACGAGCCGGCTCGGCTCGGCTCGAGGCTCGACCGAGCCCGAGCCGAGCTTGATTTTCAGCTTGACAAAGACAATGAACCGACCCTGACTCGACTCGCAAACTGACAAGCTCGATCGAGCCGAGCCGAGCTCTCGGCTCGGTTCGGCTCGATTCCACCCCTAGTGAGTCAAGCGCTGCATAGGTGAGAGTGCAGCTCGGCGTGGGCTTGCATAGCATCAAGTGTAAGTGCAGAGAGTGTGTGTATGTGGAGTGTATTTGTGTTTGTAACTCGGCGATTGTTCTCTTTTTAGATAAGAGGAGCTGTAACCAACAGCTCATTTAATAACGATCGAATGTACTATTAGCATGTACACATCAGTTTTACCTTATATAGAAGAGAGAAAAAATGAGAGAGAAAAGAATCGACTCCTATTTAGTAATCAGTATCGTACGGAAAAATGTGTTATTGCTGGCTAAAAGCCAGTGTTGAAGCCGACGCGAGCTACTGTTAGTGTTGAAATTAGTGTTTTCTCAATAGTCACAAAGATAAAGCTAGTGTTGAATGCTTAAATTAAATGTTTAACGTTTGTCTTGAGACAATCTTTAGAGATAATTATTATAGGTTTAGTCGACGTGAGACACGGAAGAAAATCCCTCTCAAATTATATCATCACATGTACGTGTTAATTACCCCTGTACCCACTTTTTTTTTTTTTGGTGCCGAGATTCGGTATTTGCAGAATGCAATTATCCATGGGCCGTCCTTTATTAATTCCACCGTCTATTTTAATGTCGCCTCCGGCTATATAATCCGTGCTAGCGAACGGTTATCCAAGCAGCACAACCAAACCACCAACAAACAAATCACACCCATCCTATTGTCACCCTCAAGCAGCCAGCGCAGTACTCTCAAAAGCTTTGAGCTGGTTAATTCCAGCCATGGCGGAGGAGAAGAAGCACCACTTCTTCCACCACCACAAGAAGGACGAGGAGGACACGCTCCCCGCCGGCGAGTACGGCGCCGCGGCGACCGAGTACTCGGAGACGATCGTGACGGAGGTGGCGTCGACCGGCCAGGACGAGTACGAGAGGCACAAGAAGGAGGAGAAGCAGCACAAGCACAAGGAGCACCTCGGCGAGATGGGCGCCGTCGCCGCCGGCGCCTTCGCGCTCGTACGTACACACATGACTTAAACAGATCGACCGATGCCTTGTATATTTTCAGCTCAGTTGATTATCTTTTGGCTATATATATATGTGTGTGTGTGGGCTTGTGTACGTCTAGTATGAGAAGCACGAGGCGAAGAAGGACCCGGAGCACGCGCACAGGCACAAGATCGAGGAGGAGGCGGCGGCGGCCGTGGCCGTGGGGTCCGGCGGGTTCGCCTTCCACGAGCACCACGAGAAGAAGAAGGACCACAAGGACGCGGAGGAGGCCGGCGGCGGCGAGAAGAAGCACCACCTCTTTGGCCGAGATTAATCCATCACGCTTGCTTTGCATGGCCTTACGTAATACAGTATATGTGTGCAACTCTGTGTTCGTGTGTGTGTCGAGTCTTGGATCTCCCTGTGTGCAGAGTTGGGTTTAATTAGCTCGACAAGCGTGTGTATGAGAGGTGGGCCCGTGCTTCTGGTGTTGGATCTTCTGCATAAATGCGTCCATGTTGAATAAGGGAGCCTACCTGCTGCTTCCGTATGTAATCCATCGTCTGCGTGCTTACGTACTATACCATGGTGTTATGAATGTTTATAACTCTGATTTGCTCTTACATGAACTAGCTTCGTTTTACTATAAGGCCAAAAGTGAAAATTAAAAGTGCACACAAGAAAAGATATATGCCATATGTAATTGATGTATCAACGTTAGGTTTGGGATTTGGGTTTCCCATATAAGCTTTAGAATTTGACATTGTCATCGATAACTCTCCGCATCAATTATTATTATTATTATTATTAGAGATGTGCTTTTATGTCTTTTTTAGTTACACAAATATTAATACATGAATGATAAGTAGATGGTGATTATTTACCTATTCGTTTGTTTTAAGATTTATACTACTTATTTTATAGAGAGATGTATATAAAATCACATCTCTTCTTCTTCTTCTTCTTCTTCTTCTTATTAAACTTCTTGCTTTCAATGCCAAATGGTCGCGCCACGTCGTCAAGTAAATGTTACTCGTTCGATAGCTTACTAGTGTCGTTGGATCTGAGAGGTGCTTCAATACTTTTCCTTTTAAAACTTACATAAATATTAAAGCATGAATAAAGAATAGATAGTGATTACTTATCCTTTCACTTGCTTGAAGATTTGTGTAACTTGTATTAAAAGAAAAAGCATTAAAGTACTACTCACAAGGCAGCGAGGTCGTCAGGACTACAGATGTTACCATAATCGACAACCTTGCTCTAGGAGACAACAATGCAGGAGGGCGATGGCATATGGCTGAAGTAGCGATTGGATCTCCTTTGCCTGTTTGGCTTTTGGGAGAGTTTCGGCTGTGGCTTTGTTGTCTAGCCGAAGCATAGCAAGCCTCTTTAGGGGGGCTACGGGTTGAAATTCAAAGCGCTGACCCAAAACAACCTTAAGGCCGGTTTGGGGGCTGCAGCTAGGCTGAAAAGCTATTTTTGGCTTGCTGAGCTTTAAAGCAACTGCTGTAGTTGATGGCTCTGTCTTTTTTTTTGTTATACCATTTGGCAAATTGGCTGCTGCAGTTGTAGTTTTTGGGGGAGGGAGCAACCAAACTCGGAGGCAGCGACTAAGCAAAGCATAGCGGTGGCCGAGTGGGGAGGTGACGCGAAGGCGGCGAAGCGGGGTGGCGAAGGTTGGGGTGGAGACGGCGAGGTGGGGCCTCGGAGATGGTGAGGAGGCAGCGGCCGACCAGGATGGCCGACGAGGGGATCGACCGAGAGGGATGATGAGGCGGGCGACAAGGCCACGAGGCGTCACTTGGAGGTCAAAGGGAGAGGGGGAGGCGACCGGGTGTGGAGACAGCGAGGCTCCAAGGTAGGCCGAAGCAAGGAGGTAGGCGAAGGCTTCGAGACGGGGCTGCGTGCGAGCAGGGCCCGAGCGAGTAGGGAGTTGGGGAGACGGCGCTTGAGCCGGAGAGAGTTGGAGAGGGCGGCGATCGAGCCAGAGGGAGTCGAGGAGGCAACCGGGCAAGGAGAC
This sequence comes from Guadua angustifolia, assembly GCA_036346375.1. Classification (NCBI taxonomy): domain Eukaryota; kingdom Viridiplantae; phylum Streptophyta; class Magnoliopsida; order Poales; family Poaceae; genus Guadua; species Guadua angustifolia. The sequence continues at coordinate 43,536,767 of CM070521.1, forward strand.
GACGAGGTGAGGGAGGTGGAGTGAGCAAGGTGGGAGGCGATCGAGCGAAACCACAGCTAAAAAGCTCCTCTCAATGGCTACAGCTTTAGAAAGTGTTTTTATTGTACCTTAGCTTTTTAATTACTTTGCAGCCATATTTATAAGGCTTTTTGCATAAAGCTGAAAGACAACACAAGCAAAACCCACACAACAACCTCTTAATTGGTACAACTGCTTTTTGTGGGCCCACATCCAAAATAGCATGGATGGAACAAAGCCTACAACAATTAATTCTGTAGGTGTAAGTGCTGCTCGATGGATGGGCCAGCAACAAGGTTGGACTCACTTGACATAGACAGTATGTCCTGTTGCCCGTTCAGAGCAAGAAACGGTGCACTTTGACTTGTAGCCACTCGGTCTATTGCGAGAGCACGAGAACGTGTCGAGCGGCGGACGAGTGGTGTGTGCAGCCGGCCAAAAGAAATTACGGTGGACTAATCAGATCGTGCAGATTCTGTAATGGTGCCATTTGTTTTGATATCTTCCGCGGCCAAATTTGAAATATAGCAAATAGTACATCCATTTGGATCAGCTCAACGAGATCTTTGTAATGGTGCCATTTGTTTTGATATGGAAGACTTTTTTTTGCTTCATAGCCTTTCAAACGCATTTTTTACTTTAGGTTTGTACGGATCAAATATAGGTCTGTATTTAATTAAATAAAATAATAGTACTCTTAATTAATATCCAATTAAAGTAATTAAATGCCCAATAAAATTAGAGTTCACCTGACGATGGCAATATTTATTGTGACTTAATAAATCTTTCCAATCAAATAAAACATTTAACCCAAAAACGTTCGGCGCGTATGTATCCGCGTCAATGTGTATAATAAATATAACCCTATTTTTTCACCCTTCCTCTTTCAGTGGACTTAATAAATCTTTCCAATCAAATAAAACATTTAACCGAAAAAACGTTTGGCGCGTATGTATCCGCATCAATGTGTATAATAAATATAACCCTATTTTTTCACCCTTCCTCTTCCAGTGGGATGCCCACTACTGTTTGTCGAAATGACAAACTTGCTAATGATGTGTTCCAGTGTCTAGTTGTCTACCCAGGTGCTCCCTGAATTACAAGGCTTGTGGTTTCATTAATATTCCCCTTGAAATTTCATTGTTACACTACATAAACCACAGTCTTTGGCCTTTCTCTCATCTTTATTTCTCTCCTTTTCTTTTCGGGCGCCAAAAACGGCTCTAGAACTGTTTGTCTCATCCTTCTCCGCCTAGCCGCTACCTCCCGCCACCCATCCTAACTTGTCTTCAGCCCATAGTGGCCTGCCCACTGCTGCCACCCACCGCCCTTCTCTATCTTGTGGTTGAGGCGGTGCCACCGCCAGCTCACCACACCATTGCTGTCGTTGCATGTCATTGTGCCTCTGTTGTCCTCTCCCTCCCTCCAAGGTCCGGAATCTTGTGAACCTAAACCCTAACCAGTGAAGCTGAGCTCTAACCTGACTAGGGGTGTAAACGGAGCGGATAATTTCCAATCGATCCGAGCCCGAATTCGTTTAAAATCCGATTCGAAACCGAAAAAATGATATCCGGTTATAACCGGATTCGATCCGGATTCGAATCCGCCTATCCGAAAAAATATGGGTTAAGATATAGGAAGAGAAGTATCCGATCTGTACCCGCATATCCGAGATATCCGAAAAATATCAGTGTAAATTAGTGAAATAGATATCCGACAAACATAAATATTATACATCATATAAGTTCATATGTTGATTGAAATTATACTTGGCTGCATATTATTCTTATGTAGAGAAGACATCTATTATTGAATTTGAGAAACACTTATATGTCTTGAAGGTTCTAGTAAAGTTTTGTGTATGGTTGATCGATCCTAATATGCATGATATATATGGTTTCTGCTTTCACGCATTATCCGACTAACTATTCGTGACCGAGACTAACCGTATCTGGAACGATCTGTATTCGCTCCGTATTCGCGACCGAAGTAATCCGTATTCGTATTCGAATCCGGTACTATCCGTATCCGATTCTATATCCGAGAAAAAATTTAGAATAGGATACGGAATGAGTAAAATCTGTTCGTATCCGATCCGTTTGCACCCCTACAGATTAGCTGGACGACTAACAGGGGTGCCGGGGCACCCCAAAATTTTGAAAGTCGTATAAAATCATCTTTTTAATATGCTAAATTTGCTTATTGAATTGGTTTTGATTTTGGTAGTTTGGGATTTTAAAGACCATAGAATTATTTATATTATGCTTTTAGCAAATTTCAAATATATATGTTGGATTTATGATGTTATGAAATAATTGTAAAAGACTACAGAGTTGTACATATAAAGTGTACACTCTAAAAAAAAAATTCTAGTTTCACTTCGCTCCACGCCAATCGATCGCGCTAATCAGAGTATCCATTAATTCACAACTAAACAACTGAACTGCTGGTGCTGCAGACTAAACAACTGCATTGCTGGTGCTGCAGGCTAACACGATCGAAGACAAGTTCAACACAAGAAACAATTCTTCAGAAAAAAAAAATTGTGACGGCTACTTATTAAACTTGCTACGCGTCGCTCACTCGCTCACTAGTCACTATACATACAAAATTAATTACAAATACATACATACAAGAGGTATTTTAATACGGGATCCCTTTTAATACATCACTAACATGTACATACATACACACAGTATATACTTCCATGCGCAAGCTTGATTAGGATCGACGAAACTGGCCTCCTCTCATCTCGACCATGGCCTCTCCCTGTTCCAGCTCACGTCGTCGCCTCCTACTCGCCGGCGCCGAGTGCAGTACGCCACTCGTAGCAGTCCTCCTCCAATGCATGGCCGTCGTCAACGCGTCGGCCGCTGCCGGCAGCTGCAACCTCACCGCCGGGTTCGTCAAGGTGGACCTTCCGGAGGGCAACTTCGTGGTGCAGAGCCCGTACGACGTGCCGGAGGACCAGCGCTACCACTACGACGCAGCCACCGGCGTGCGGACGCTCTGGGTGTACGCCACCGACAAGCAGCCCTTCAACGCCGTCACCCCCACCAACCCCCGCACCGAAGTCCGCCTCGCCGTAATTAATTAAGCACACCACAGAATCCTCAGCCAATTCGATTTCCGAATATACTGCAGCAAACTCTACGCATGACACGTGTGTATTATCGCAGGGCCACGACTACTCGTCGGGGGTGTGGCAGTTCGAGGGGTACGGGTACGTGCCGTCGGGGACGTCGGGGGCGTCGGTGATGGAGATCCACAACGAGGACGGCGGGGCGCGCGCGACGACGATGATGCTGCACGTCTACAACGGCACGATGCGGTACTACAGCGGGGAGGCCGTGGAGGGGTGCGTCTACGACCGGTGGTTCCGGCTCAACGTGGTCCACGACGTCGGCACGTCGACGGTCGCCGTGTACGTCGACGGGCAGCCGAGGCTGGCCGTCGCCGTGGCGCCGAGCAGTTCGCACTCCTTCAAGTTCGGCGTGTACGTGCAGCACCGCGACGTGTCTCCGCGCATGGAGTCGCGGTGGAGGAACGTCTCCGTCTACACGAAGCCTTCCTACTAGCTAGCTACTGTGGTGGGCTGGTGGCGGTGGCCGGTGAATCAATCGATCGAGTGCTCTCTGCTCAGTGTTAATTGTTGGGTGAAAAGTTGAATCTTCTTTCTAAGTATCTGAGGTCATCTTTTAGGTCATCTTTTAAGTTATAGGTATTTGTGACTAAGAAATTAAGGATGTCTTCCTAGAGTAACGACGTCTTCTTTTCAGCTTAGCGGGGCTGCTAGGCGGCCTAGTCGTGCTTCCATTCCCTTCTTTTCTTTCTTTCTTTCCCTCTCCACCTTGCTTCTTGTTTGTTCCTGATGTTCTTCCTCTGTTTGGGCATGTTGTTTCTTTTCCTCTAATCTTTAATGTAAGACAGAGCTCCTGCCGTTTATTAAAAAAAAAAGAATACGTGGCCTCTTTCATTTGCCAATGAATCCATTTGAGTTCAGGCATTAGCAAATGGTTGCTTTGCTTCCATATATAGTTCCCGAACAATCGATGAACAGATCAGTGCGAGCTAATTCAGAAGCATGCACCTTCAAGCAAGCTCGCCGGTGTCTGTGTAGGTGAAGTTTGGATTCCTAGATAAAGTCCCACTCTACTCACCGTCTAAAAATTAGTTTTATCTCTTAAATATTGTACCGTAAACTATTAACTCATCAAACAAAGGGTTTTGATAAACATCACCCGGATGTTTTCTTTGCTAAAATCACCCAAATTTGAGAGTTTCTTGTAACATTTTTGTTCAACTCGTGCAACATTTTTTTCTGACTCGTGCAACATTTTTTTTCAATGCTTGCAACATCTGTTTACTGTACCGCATTTCTACTGTTATCAAAGGAAAATGTTGCACGCGTTAGAAAAAAATGTTGCATCCATAGAGGAAAAATGTTGCAACGCATCGGGAAAAAATGTTGCAAACGTTGAATAAAAATGTTGCAAGAGGCTCCCAAATTTCAGACGCGTTGCAACATTTTTTTCCTACGTGTGCAACATTTTTTTTCAATGCGTACAACATCCGAAAATTTGGCTGATTTTTTTAAAGAAAACATCCGAGTGATTCCTAGACACACCCTCAAACAAATATATAATTTTTTCAAATCAAGATCCAAATCAAGGTACATGATTTCATTTGGATCCAGGTCAATCTTGGATCTAACTCCTTTTGAATCAGGGTGAATACAGATCTATAAAAAAAAATATTATGTTACCAGATCTGTGAATAACTGGTTTCTACGGAGAACCGAGCCGTGCACAGCGGGGAAACGTTGGTATCTTCAGAAATATTTGCGCCGACAACTGGCTGAACCATGACTTTGTGCAGGGGATTTCGACGAAACTCTACAATCATGAGCAGCAGATCAGAGGGAAAGATGGAGAGACTGGAAGATGACCGGTTCCGCGAGGCAATATACATCCTATTGTCGTTTCAGGTCTCTCAATCTATTTACAGAGATCTCAGTTGAGAATAAGCTTTCCATAAACCAAATCTGTGTTTTTCAGGGCTCCATTCCACGTCTCTCTCTTTTTTTTTTCCGATGACCGTCTGATTTTTAGTGAAGCTTCTCACTGAGAAAATCAGGGAAGTAGCCGGCGGTTGGAGTGAGAAAAAGCTAAGCCATGCAGGCCGGGAGATGACTATAAAATATGTGGCACAAGCGATTCCAACATATTCTTTGAGTTGTTCTAAACTATATCGGCCAGTACATGCGACGAGGGTTAAGAAAACTGTTTTTCATTTGGGTTCTCAATGGGTAAAAATCATACTTTATTAATGGGTCCACGAAAGCCCATTAATTTAGAATAAAACATGCACTTATTCAGACGGTCAAGCCTCTGACCAATCCAATCAAAGCAGTTCATAACATTACTTTACACTGGTTGTTCCTGACCAGTAAAATACTCATCCTAACCAGAGGATTGGTCGGGGTTAAGCGGTTGTACCCACACATGTCTACGTATGGATAGTTGTCTGATAGATGTGCACAACTATCTGGAAGTTATTCCTCAAGGCATCCCTTAGCGAAAAGATACCGTTTGACACAAAGACATCTCTCGGTTCCACGACACTTTTTTGAGATCAACTGCCACCTCTTCAATCGTTATAAATAGGGGGACACTTCATACTGTTAAGCATATTGGCAATTAGCATTCGCAATTAGAATAGATAATTATAATCATTTTGTAATCTGTATGCTCTATAGAGTCGCTTGGTTAATAAAGAAATAATCCCGCATATTGTTTTTCTCATCTTGTTTCTAGAAGTCCACAATCATATTTTCATAAACTCGATTAAGGGACCCTAGGCCTTAGACATCGACAGCAAAATTATTATTCCATCTTTCTCCTTTTCCATCTTTCAAACTTATGAGGAGTTTTTCGTAGGTATGCAGAACAAAAGCGACGAAAAAAGAAATGGAAGCAAGCAAAGCATCACCTGGAGAGCCTTGTAGGTGATGTCCATGTCTGCCAGGTTCTGTAGTAGGCTCACCAGCTCGTCCTCCGAGTGTGACGAAACCATACGAACGTACAGTTTGCAGCAGCAGAAGTGGTGAGCAAAATCGTACTAGTTTCAAACCGGTAAAAATGGGATCTTTAAGGACCTGGTCGGGCTCGTCCAACAAGTCCTTATGCGAGCTATTGCTTCTCACGTAAGAGCCGATTGTGATGCGTTCAGTGCTATGTCACAATCGTTTTTAACCTGAGAACCGATAATAATTATTGTTTTTTTTAAAGATGGAATATATTAAAGAAAGGAGAAAACCCAGATTACAGACAGGAAGTCAAAGGTGCAGAGGGAACACCCTAAGAACCAAGATGGAACAAGGTACAGAGAAAGACAGAGACAGAGAAAAGGAGAAAGATGGAATAATAATTTTTTTGAAAGATGGAATAATAATAATTATTGTTAACACTCCTCATAAGTGTCTAAGGCCTCTATCATTTCCATCATTTCCAAGTTCTAGTGGAGCAGCAAAATTGACAGAGGCATCCACTGGATGAGTTGGCCGAAACTCACAATGCCGAAAAGCAATGGTGGCATGGTTTTCATGGTACAGGACATGTACAGTAGTATAGATGGTTTTTGCTTTGCAACGGCCATAAATATCTTCAACACACTATGTTTTGTTTTTTTCTTTTGTGGAGAAAGTTTCGATTTGGTGGGCAGTTCGTGCCAAGAATATTCCTAGCCCAATTCATCACTCTGTTGGTTTGCCTAACGAACCACAATCCGCTGCATGGTTAACTATGTTTGTCCCAGGTCTTAGGACAGCAAGAATGTGAAAAGACTAACTAAAACATAAAAAGAATCGTGTTGATGAACTTGTTATTGTTTAGATTCCATTGTTTGTCTGCACAGTTTGTAACAGGACACCTCTGCTGCTGTTGTGCCGTTGCAGGTTTCAGACTTCAAGTATTCCCCTAGCCCACAAAGGCACAGTGAGTATTGAGTTGCATGCAACAATCAATTCATCCAAAAACTTAAGATAATGAGGAAAGATGGGCAATTTACTTAACACTCCCCCTCACGTGTAGCCTCTTTCAGGTCTAGGACGTGGAATAGAAGTGGACTGCAATTATTTTTTTTAATTGCGTCAACCGGGTCTTGAACTCGAGACCTCTTGGCTTTGATACCATATTGAGTTGCATGCACCAATCAGTTCATCCAAGAGTTTAAGCTGATGAGAAAAGGTGGACAATTTACTTATACTTCAACAGTGAGTTCCCACTTCTATTCTCTTTAAGAGTTTCTACGTAGAGCTCATAGCTTCCAAGACCTAATACTGTTCTAATTGCATCTTTGTCTCATTGTTTGGATTTTAGATGGTTTGAGTTCAGAGAGGTCTAGCAATAATAACGGGTTTGAGTCAACAATGGAGAAGCGTACGTAGATCAAGCCCTGCACACACATATCATAAAACCATGCAGGACAACAGCAACGACTACTCTACTACTTCGTCATCTGCTCCAGCTGTAAGTCCTAACCAGATCATCCTCCCTAGTTGCTTAGTCCGATTTGTTATTGTCCATGGATTATGTACTTTGTTTTGTTTTGGAGTAGGATTGGAAAGGTTCCCCTCAAAAGAGTAGAATAGCAAGTTGCCAAGTTCTATCAGCATGGACCCCAGATTTTGCCATCTTTTGACTAAAGATGCTCCACTAGGCACCGCTCATTGCACAATGATCTTATCTTGCAAAACAGTGAAAAAAAAGGCCCTTATGCACCACTTATGGTGAGCACAGTGCCTATATTTTTAATTTGATATTCATGAATAAGTTTTGCAGAGGATTATGAGGGAGCAGAAGGATAGTGCTTTGGATCTTGAGAAGCTCGACTCTGCCAGAAAGCGGCTTCATGAAAATTACCTGGAAGCACAAAATGGTAATTATTTCATGACGTACTGATGAGCATATTTTCGTTACCATGAGCCATAGCATTATGTGTAATTTTGTTTGCTTCAAAATGTCATATTAGACTGTTTACCGTTGGACTAACACTTTAATGGTGACAGGCGAAGAAAGTGATGGTCATTCAGTGACACTGACACCCATGCTCTTAATAAAATCTCCCTGGCACCGGCGATCTTTCTGACAATCACCGACCCCTGGCGAACTTTCAAATTTTAATTTTCCACGGATAAGAAAACAAAAAAAAAAAAAAGGGAAGGAGGGAAGAGTTTATGCTTGTTTTTCTGTTTTCTACTCTTACTATTTATTATACATTAGCTGTTTGGCCATCTTCACCTTCAGTCCATTGTAAAACTAGTATTGTTCCAGTTCCAGTACATGAGGCTACGCATGTGTCTCTCTTAAGACCTGCGATAAAATGTTATTGGTCGTTTTTGTTGTAGTTTTTCTTAGGATCTAGTTTAATAGTATTTATTAGAATGACCTTGTTGATTGATATCAATATATCATCTGCAAAATGGTACTAGGTTTTTCTTTTCAGTTGCAAAAGTTCGAAACACTATTCGGTTCTGTGGTTTCCTCTGGCAAAGTAGTAGTTGGTGCTTTCTTGCCAAAACTTTGTGTGCATGTAGGGGTGCAAACGGAGCGGATAATTCCCGACCGACCGAAGACCGAATTCGTTTAAAATCCGATTCGAATCCGAAAAAATGATATCCGGTTATATCCGGATTCGATCCGGATTCGAATCTGCTTATCCGAAAAAATATGGGGTAAGATATGGGAAGAGAAGTATCCGATCCGTATCCGATCCATACCCGCATATCCGAGATATCCGAAAAATATCAGTGTAAATGAGTGCAATAGATATCCGATAACAGATCCGATAAACATAAACATTCTACATCATATAAGTTCATATGTTGATTGGAATTATACTTGGTCGTATATTATTCTTATATAGGAAGGCAACTATTATTGAATTTGAAACACTTATATGTCTCTAAGGTTCTAGTAAAGTTTTGTATATTTAATATGCGCGACATATATGGTTTCGTTTTCACGCATTATCCGACTAACTATTCGTGAATCGAGACTAACCGTATCCGAACGATCGTATTCGCTCCATATTCATGATCAAGTAATCCGTATTCGTATTCGAATCCGGCACTGTCCGTATCCTATTCTATATCCGAGAAAAAATTTGAAATAGGATACGGAATGAACAAAATCCGTCCATATCCGATCCGTTTGCACCCCTATGTGCATGACTCATGCCCACGACATTATTCTGAAACCTGCGTTTGCTTTTGCATCTTCTGAATTCCGGAAGCCGGAAGGTACATTTGCTGAGTAATTGGAGTAGCATAGGGGCTGAAATGGAAAAATCTAGAGTAGAAATGAAATCAACACTTTTTCAGCCCTGTGGTTTTTTATATATAAATTTGGTTCTATTTTAAACGTAATTGCAAAAATAGCTCTAACTCTAACCGTATAAGTATCGGAAGGTGACACGTGTTACCTTCTGTGCTCTTGCACTTCGAAAACGTCTATCGAGCTTAGTCAAAAGGGGGTTAAATTTGAAAAAAAATTACACATAAGACTAGAAAAGTGACGAACTCCAACTCCGTAGAAATGCAAATATTATTATTACAGACTATTGCATTGAATGGTGTGGGATTTATGTCAAAGCCGGGTGGCGCACTCTCTCCTCGAGTCGTGGTGCATTGTGTATGCCCTGTTAGTACCTCCTCAGCTATCTTCTACTAATGTCCTAGAATCTATCCAATCAAACTTAGGACCTGTTTGTTTTAGATTGTGTTTGGTACAACTCCAGCTCTACTAGATCCATGGAGCTAGGTATTCTTAGCTCTACTAGATCTATGGAGCTGGAACTGTGAGTATATTAGGAGTGTTTAGGTGTGTCATCTTATTTACATTTTAGACTAAAAATATAAACTTAATTCACTTTATTTTAGCCTACAAGTTTCAGATCTGAGGTGAAGTTAAGATCTGGAGCTCTACCAAACAGGCCTTAGATTTTGATTTTGGATTTTAGCCCCAAAAGCAGAATAAAAAATAAACAGCCTGATTCTAGAATTCGATTATCATAATTCAGCCTATCCATATACACTAGAATCCACAATTCACTTCATATGTGCTTTTGGATTCCAACTTTTGGAGAATCAAATTCTCCACGACCATGATCTAGAATCAGTTTTTAGAGAATCCAAAGCTAAAATAAATAGGCCCTTAATCAGGGGCGGATCCAGGAAAATTGGTCGCTGGGGTCATCGCCGACATGTGGCGGCCGGCGGAGAGGTGGCGATCTTGAACCCGAGGTCCGACTAATCTGCGTCGAAGTCATCACTTGATGTTTAGCGGAGGTATAAGAGGCTATCTGAGACGGGGTCACGGACCTCGGCCCCTCAAGGTGGATCCGCCGCCTTAATAGCTAATAGGTTTAAAACTATCTAGATTGGTTATATAAAAATTATATGGTTAGATTTATAGTGGAAAATACTACTATAATACTATTAGTTTATCTTGATTTAAAGTTATAAAAATAATAACCTTCAAAATTACTTCTCAAGTACCATAAAAAATAAAAGACGTGAAGGAAAAAAAGAACGAAGGAGC